>JARQOC010000004.1:30989399-31089981 GCA_033576535.1 Allobates femoralis | reverse complement strand
TTTTTTCATGAAGAGGAATTCATATGAGTAGTGAGGGGGGGATATGTCTCGTCAAAAAGAAATCTGACAGTTGCCCCCCCCCTATCAAAGTGTATCAAACACGCCCCTTTTATATCAAGTTGATATCATTTAATATCAAATTGCTATAAAAGATCGTCTTTTATATCAAATAGATATAAAAGCTCATGTTTTATACCCTTTTATATTTGTCTTTTATATCAAATAGATATAAAAGCTCATGTTTATACCCTTTTATATTTGTCTTTTATATCAAATAGATATAAAAGCTCATGTTTTATACCCTTTTATATTTGTCTTTTATATCAAATAGATATAAAAGCTCATGTTTGATACACTTTTGTAGTCGGATTATACTTTAATTACTATTGATTCCTTGTATTTTATAATAAAGGAACCAGTTTATTCAATTTGCAAATAAAATGAGAGACACAGTTTTTATAAAAATAATATGTTTATTGAATAGCACGCAAAATCATTTTATAACGCAATACATTTGGTATTTTCATTTATCACGCTGTGCAACAGATATATATATAGAAAAACTAAGAGCAGCACTTAATCCCCTATAGGGTTGGTGCAAATCAGTCCAGGGATTAGTTCCTTCACCCCCCTATACAGACCAATTACGACTGCAGCACTCCAATAACGATGTATTTTGCCTTTAATGGCCTTCAGGCATCTCTGTGGGAAGTTTCGGTCCTCATGGTGGGTTTACACGCCGCGATATCGGCGTCCAACTCCGACCCAACTCCGACAAAAAGTCACGTGGGTCGCGAGTTGGACCCGATATCGTGTGCGCGTTGTACGGTTTGAGCGTACAACGCGATGCTGGAACGATGCCAAAACGATATCGGAGTTGAATAGCAAGGAATCAATACTAATTAAAGTATAATCCGACTACAAAAGTGTATCAAACATGAGCTTTTATATCTATTTGATATAAAAGACAAATATAAAAGGGTATAAAACATGAGCTTTTATATCTATTTGATATAAAAGACGATCTTTTATAGCAATTTGATATCGGGTCCAACTCGCAACCCACGTGACTATTCAACTCCCCGATATCGCATGGCCGTTGTAGCAGCATCGCAGCGTGTGACAGCCCAACTACAATGTGTACGCTGACGTCACCCATTCACTCCCATGTTAAATGGTCGTTCATGGGTTGGTGGGCGTACACATTGTAGGGACGTTGCATCCCGGTATCGCGGCGTGTAAACTGCCGATACGATGCAGGGAGAAACGTGCACTAAATGCGCGCTCCCGCGTTGTTGGCTCCGATATCGCCGCGATATCGGGACGTGTAACCCCACCATCAGACCTTCTTCCAGCAATTTGATGTACTACAGAGATACTTGGTTCATGCTAAACAAGATGCTAAGGAACTAACAACTTTAAAGATCATTAACACTCCAGAATATGGTCACCAGCAATTGTCAAATTCACCCGTTAATAAAATCCCCGATGTTAATGACATTGTAAATCCGCAATATAAAAAGAATGCAGAACTACTAAACAAGCTTGTGCAAAACAATTACATCGTGGAATTATAAAAGTTTATTTTCAAAGGCACTGCAATACCTGGTCCTAATATGCTGGATTTGGTGCGCAACACTACTCAGAGCCATGCCCTATCCCGCAGGATTTTACCAAGGGGTTGGCATACATGTATGCGGGCTATGGCCGAATTAAATATACCAACCACTGTTGCGGGTAATTCGATTACTAGAGATCATTTAGACAGATTAAAAATACCCATGAATGCAACTGTTGAGGCATTTAGTCCTCGAGCTCTATACACCCCCCCGCCGGACGCCCCAGCCATTACACTTCTCACCAACAGGCCTCACACAAGGTCCATTGAAGCGTAAAAAAGCTTCTCACCGGTTACTACAACCCGTGTGGCTCACTATGCAACATCATTTCAGTCCAGTGGTAATGCATTAAATTATTATGTAAGAAATGTTTATACTGACCTGTATTATATATATATATATATATATATCTGTTGCACAGCGTGATAAATGAAAATACCAAATGTATTGCGTTATAAAATGATTTTGCGTGCTATTCAATAAACATATTATTTTTATAAAAACTGTGTCTCTCATTTTATTTACAAATTGAATAAACTGGTTCCTTTATTATAAAATACAAGGAATCAATACTAATTAAAGTATAATCCGACTACAAAAGTGTATCAAACATGAGCTTTTATATCTATTTGATATAAAAGACGATCTTTTATAGCAATTTGATATTAAATGATATCAACTTGATATAAAAGGGGCGTGTTTGATACACTTTGATAGGGGGCGGGGCAACTGTCAGATTTCTTCTTGACGAGACATATCCCCCCCTCACTACTCATATTTATTGTTAAACAAAAAAAAAAGAACATTTATCATCCCCTTGCAGCCCCAATTACGGTATCCCCATCTTCCCCCAATATGAGTATCCTCGTTAATCCCATCATCCCCAACAGGTATCAGCATCATTAGACAAATACACATACACACGCAGGGACACATACACACAGGGATATGGACATACACACAGGGACACACAGACGCACACACAGGGAAACAAACACACACCCACAGGGACACACACACACACAGGGACACTCCTCACCGATTCGCCCCTTTCATCTCCCAGCCCCCTGCCGCTGTCCCGATGCCCACTGATCGATATATTCTGGCGCTGCTCTCATCCTTGTCCCTCAGAAGCCTTATGTGTTCAATTGCCAATAACAAGCTGCTGCTGGGTGGCCAATCACAGGCTGCTGTCGGTTGGCCAATCACAGGCTGCTGCCAGGCAGCCAAACACATTTTGTCTCCGGGCAGCCAATCACAGGCCACCAGTTGAGGTCATGCGCTGACGTTAGCTGCTAGCCTGTGATTGGCCCTCGTTTACTGGCCTGGGATAAGCTGCCTGGTGACAGCCAGGGCTGTGATCCGCCACCCAGCAGCAGCCTATGAGTGGGCACAGTTCACATACAGCTTCTGATGGACATGGATGAGAGTGGCGCCAGAATATATGGATCAGTGGGCACTGGGACAGGGGCGGGCACCAACACAATGGGGTGTGGGGGGAGCTGCAAGATGACTCAGAGCTGCATGCCCCGGTCCTTCTGATCGACGACCATGCAGTCCAGCAATATGGGTTCTTAGGGTTTTCTAAGAGATGTTATACTGGAGTATCTGAAGAAAAATAACCTCATGACCCAATATCAACATGGTTTTACGAGGGACCGTTCCTGTCAAACTAATCTGATAAGCTTCTATGAAGAAGTTCTGGACTGGACCAAAGAAATGCAGTGGATGTGGAGTATATGGACTTTTCAAAAGCTTTTGATACGGTGCCACACAAAAGGTTGATACATAAAATGAGAGCAATGGGGATAGGGGAAAATATGTGTAAGTGGGTTAAGAACTGGCTTAGTGATAGGAAACAAAGGGTGGTCATTAATGGAACACACTCAGAATGGGTCACAGTTAACAGTGGGGTACCACAGGGGTCAGTGTTGGGCCCGCTTCTATTTAATATATTTATTAATGACTTTGTAGGGGGCATACGGAGTAGAATCTCAATATGTGCAGATGACACTAAACTCTGCAGGGTGATCAATACAGAGGAGGACAATTTTATATTACAGGAGGATTTATGTAAACTAGAAGCTTGGGCTGCTAAATGGCAAATGAGCTTTAATGGGGATAAATGTAAAGTCATGCACTTGGGCAGAGGAAACAAAAGGTATAATTATGTGCTTAATTGTAAAACACTGGGCAAAACTGTCACTGAAAAAGACCTGGGTGTATGGGTAGATGACAAACTCACATTTAGTGGCCAGTGTCAGGCAGCTGCTGCAAAGGCAAATAAAATAATGGGATGCATTAAAAGAGGCATAGATGCTCATGAGGAGAACATAATTTTACCTCTATACAAGTCACTAGTGCGACCACACTTAGAATACTGTGTACAATTCTGGTCTCTGGTGTATAAGAAAGACATAGCTGAACTACAGCGGGTCCAGAGAAGAGCGACCAAGGTTATTAGAGGACTGAGGGGTCTGCCATACCAGGACAGGTTATTAAACTTGGGGTTATTTAGCTTGGAAAAATGAAGGCTTAGGGGTGATCTTATAATAATGTATAAATATATGAGGGGACAGTACAGAGACCTTTCTAATGATCTCTTTACTCTTAGGCCTGAGACTGGGACAAGGGGGCATCCTCTACAGAGACGGGGACAAGGGGGCGTCCTCTACATCTGGAGGAAAGAAGGTTTAATCATAATCACAGACGCGGATTCTTTACTGTAAGAGCAGTGAGACTATGGAACTCTCTGCCACATGATGTTGTAATGAGGGAGTCACTACTAACATTTAAGAAGGGCCTGGATGCCTTTCTTGAAAACTATAATATTACCAGTTATACATACTAGATCCTTTGATAGGGCGTTGATCCAGGGATCTAGTCTGATTGCCATATCTGGAGTCAGGAAGGAATTTTTCCTCCAATGTGGAGCTTAGTGTTGCCACATGGTTTTTTTTTGCCTTCCTCTGGATCAACATGTTAGGCTATGGGTTGAACTAGATGGACTTAAAGTCTTCCTTCAACCTTAAAAACTATGTTACTATGTTACTATGTAATATACTGGTATGCCTTATTTTCGGGGGTGCCTTATATTCAGCAAGGCACAAAACCCCCCTAGTACATCTTATTTTCGGGGGGCACCTTATTTTCGGGGAAACACGGTACTACTGGACATATCAATACTAGGGTGTATCTCCAGCCATGCACTCCTGCCACGTAACCTCTCCTGCTCACACCTTCCAACCCTCTCCCTGCTCCTCCTTCTTGCCAGAGACATATCCCCTAATCCTGGACCCCCAGTCACATCCCCGCAGTATTTTTTCTACCCCATGCCCACGATCCAACGCTAACCTTCGCATCCTCAACAACCTTGGACCCATTCACCCAGATCCTGCCCCCCAGTCTCGCTACCTGGTGCACTTTGGAACGCTCGCTCCGTCTGCAACAAACTTTCATTCGTCCACAACCTATTTATCACCTACAAATTCTCATTCCTTGGCATCACCGAAACCTGGCTCACCCCCTTTGACACAGCCTTTCCTGCTGCAGTTACCTATAGCAGACTCAGTCTTTCCCACACCCCTCGCCCCAGTAACAAACATGGTGAAGGAGTTGGCTTCCTCCAGGCCAATAACTGCTCCTTTGCCCCTATTCCACTGTCACCTTCCGCTACTCTCCCTTCTTTCGAAGTTTACTCAGTCCGCAACCTTCAGCTGGCTCTCGTTTACTGCCCTCCTGGATCTACCACCTTTTTCCTTGACCATTTCACCACCTGGCTACTTCTCCTCTTTGCGGACATCCCCACTATCATCATGGGTGAATTCAACTTCCAAATCGACACTTCCCAACCAGCTGCCTCTTAACTTCTTTCACTGACTTCCTCTTTTGGGCTCTCTCAATGGTCCTCCTCTGCCACTCGCAAAAATGGCCACATGCTGAACATCATCTTCACCCAATGTTCTCTCACTAATCTATCAAACTCACCCCCTCCCCGTCTGACCACAATCTTCTGACTTTCTCCTCCCCTTCTTCACTTCCCCCACCCCGCAATCTCACTCATCCTTGACGAAAGCTAAAGCATATAGATTTACACTCATTCTCAGAATCCCTTCTTCCCCATCACCGACATAGCTTCCTTACACGACACAGATGCTGCTATTACTTTATATAACGCCACAATAACTACTGTCCTCAGCTTGGCTGCCCCCCTCACATACAACAAACCGCGCACAAACAGGCAACCCTGGCACACCACCCTCACTAAAGACCTGAGACGGGCTTCCAGGGTTGCTGAGCTGAGATGGAAGAAATCCCACTCCACTGAGCACTTCACTATATTCAAGCAGTCTCTCACTAACTTCAAGTCTGCACTTACTGCTGAAAAACAAGCCAAATTCCCATCTCTAATAATCTCACTGTCTCACAAAATCAAACAGCAATTTAAAACTTTCAATTCTCTACTACATACCCCAGCACCTCCTCTCTCACCTCTTATCTCGGCCGAAAACTTTGCCTCTTTCTTCAAACAGAAGATCGATAACATTAGAGGCAGCTTTGACCCACTGTCCCCACAGCTTCTCCTCACAACTACACTGCCTTCTCCTTCCAAAGGCTGCTTCTCAACTATGTCAGAAGATCAGCTCTCCTCCCCCTTGTCAAAATCACAACTCACCACCAGCACTCTTGAGCCACTCCTATCCCACCTCATTCCCAGCCACACCTCTGTCTTCATCCCAACCCTAACCCATCTCTTCAACTTATCACTTACTACTGGTGTCTTCACCTCATCCTTCAAGCATGCTCTGATCACACCCATCCTCAAAAAGCCCTCCCTCGACTCATCGTCTGTTTCTAGCTATCGCCTAATATCACTTCTCCCTTTGCCTCAAAACTACTGTCTTCAACTGTTCTCACACCTCTTTGACAGCTTGCAATCTGGCTTCCGACCGCATCACTCCAGCCTCAACCAAAGTTACCTATAACCGCCAAGAGCAAACGACACTACTCTGTCCTCCTCCTCCTATCTTCTGTCTCCGACACTGTCGACCATTCCCTCCTGCTACAGATTCTGGAATCTCTTGGAATCACAGACTTGGCCCAATCATGGATCTCCTCATATCTAACAGGCCAAACATTCAGAGTAACCCTCTCCCACACCACCTCTTCACCTTATCCCCTATCTGTTGGTGTCCCCCAAGGTTTGGTTCTTAGACCCCTTCTTTTCTCCATCTACACCATCAGTTTGGGACAGCTCATTGAGTCTCTCAGTCTTCAGTATCATCTCTACGCTGAAAGCACTCAGATCTACCTCTCTGGACCTGATAGCACCTCCTGTTCACAATCTTTCTCCTCCGTATATCTTTGTATATCTGTGACATGGTCTCTCGATACATACCCTCACGCTACCTGCGTTCTACTCACAATCTCCTCCTCTGCTCCCCCTTATCTCCACTTCCCACAACTGCATACAAGACTTCTCTTAGGTAATCTAAGTTCACATCTGAGCTGCATCAGGAGTGAACTCAGATGATCCCATGAATAGCATGATGCACACGGAGCCCAGCCGTGAGCGAGAGAAGGGTTTGTAACAATGTGTCCCTTCCCTGGAATGTGTTAATGGACTGTAATGTAATCAGGCCTAGGTCAACATCTCTTGTGTTTCATCTAGTGGGGGATTCTGTCTTTATTCTTCTCGGCAGGAAGTGAATGGAGTCTGGATTTCTTGAATCTTCTGACTGTAGCCACATGTTCAAAAGTGGGTGTCAAACCTTCCCCAACCCAGGGAGTGATCCAAGGAGACAGGACAATACACTCTTGATGATCCCCAAGACTTTTGGGAGAAAACTTTGTGGACTGATGAGACAAAACTGGAACTTTTTGGAAGGTGAATGTCCCATTACATCTGGCGTAGAAGTAACACAGCATTTCAGAAAGGGAACATCATTCCAACAGTAAAATATGGTGGTAATAGTGTATGCTCTGGGGCTGTTTTACTGCTTCAGGACTTAGAAGACTTGCTTTGGTAAATGTAACCATGAATTCTCCTGACTACCTACATCTTATCAGCCAGAAATTGCTTATGATGGGAAGTAAAAGATACGTCTCCTCCTACATTGCAGTCAGCCCCTCCAGACCTAAACTGGCAGACAGCAGAGAGCAATAGATTTTCCCAAAGTCAGATTCTCACCAGTCTGAAATAGCTAAAACCTGAAGGAATAGTGAGAGAATTGTTTTCTATCATTATTACCAAATCCTGTCATTGTAAAGATTACAACATGTGTCTATATTTAACCCCAGAAAGGTTGTTACTTGTCAGGTGATTATAACACTTCACTTCACTTTTATTGTGTAATTTTCCGCGTATGTCTAAGAACAGTGGTATGTGAGCAATGATTGTGTAATAAGGAAACTGCACCATTGTGTTGTACTTTATACAAGTCATATGCAAGACAATCCATAAACAATGAGAACAATGCTTAAAATACATGCACTCAACCAAAGTGATGAGACATCAGGATTAACGCTCACCCCTACCAATCACTCAATAACAATATAGCCCATAAATACGTCATCGATGTATCTGTTCAGAGAATCCACTGAAGGCAATTTCCACATCCAAAATAGATTAATTTATTGAGGGCAATGTCCACATCCAGGACAAATGAATCTATTAAAGGCAATGTCCACATGCTTAACAATTGATGTGATAGGTGAAGATACTTCCTCAATTGGCTAAAGCTAAATTCTGCACATTGATTCTAAACCGAGACCACAGAACAATGATGTTTATAAAGTAAAATCCCAATTATAATCCATTGCCCAGATGTATATCATGGCCTGGAGTTTCAACTGGGGTTCAAGCGAGGGCCTCATTATAATAATAATCTTTATTTACATAGTGACAACATATTTCACAGTAATTTACAATTCAAAGGTTTATATACAGTACAGACCAAAAGTTTGGACGCACCTTCTCATTCAAAGAGTTTTCTTTATTTTCATGACTATGAAAATTGCAGATTCACACTGAAGGCATCAAAACTATGAATTAACACATGTGGAATTATTTACTTAAAAAAAAATTGTGAAACAATTGAAAATATGTCTTATATTCTAGGTTCTTCAAAGTAGCCACCTTTTGCTTTGATTACTGCTTTGCACACTCTTGGCATTCTCTTGATGAGCTTCAAGAGGTAGTCACCGAAAATGGTCTTCCAACAGTCTTGGAGGAGTTCCCAGAGATGCTTAGCACTTGTTGGCTCTTTTGTCTTCAGTCTGTGGTTCAGCTCACCCCAAACCATCTCGATTGGGTTCAGGTCTGGTGACTGTGGAGGCCAGGTCATCTGGCGTAGCACCCCATCACTCTCCTTCTTGGTCAAATAGCCCTTACACAGCCTGGAGGTGTTTGGGGTCATTGTCCTGTTGAAAAATAAATGATCGCCCAACTAAACGCAATCTGGATGGAATAGCATGCCGCTGCAAGATGCTGTGGTAGCCATGCTGGTTCAGTATGCCTTCAATTTTGAATAAATTCCCAACAGTGTCACCAGCAAAGCACCCCTACACCATCACACTTCCTCCTCCATGCTTCACGGTGGGAACCAGGCATGTAGAGTCCATCCGTTCACCTTGTGCGTCGCACAAAGATACAATGGTTGGAACCAAAGATCTCAAATTTGGACTCATCAGACCAAAGCACAGATTTTTACTCGTCTAATGTCCATTCCTTGTGTTCTTTTGCCCAAACAAGTCTCTTACGCTTGTTGCCTGTCCTTAGCAGTGGTTTCCCTACAGCTATTTTACCATGAAGGCCTCCTGCACAAAGTCTCCTCTTGACAGTTGTTGTAGAGATGTGTCTGCTGCTAGATCTCTGTGTGGCATTGACCTTGTCTCTAATCTGAGCTGCTGTTAACCTGCGATTTCTGAGGCTGGTGACTCGGATGAACTTATCCTCCGCAGCAGAGGTGACTCTTGGTCTTCCTTTTCTGGGGCGGTCCTCATGTGAGCCAGTTTCTTTGTAGCGCTTGATGGTTTTTGCAACTGCACTTGGGGACACTTTCAAAGTTTTCCCAATTTTTTCGGACTGACTGACCTTCATTTCGTAAAGTAATGATGGCCACTCGTTTTTCTTTACTTAGCTGCTTTTTTCTTGCCATAATACAAATGCTAACAGTCTATTCAGTAGGACGATCAGCTGTGTATCCACCAGACTTCTGCACAACACAACTGATGGTCACAACCCCATTTATAAGGCAAGAAATCCCACTTATTAACCCTGACAGGGCACACCTGTGAAGTGAAGACCATTTCCGGTGACTACCTCTTGAAGCTCATCAAGAGAATGCCAAGAGTGTGCAAAGCAGTAATCACAGCAAAAGGTGGCTACTGTGAAGAACCTAGAATATAAGACATATTTTCAGTTGTTTCACAATTTTTTGTTAAGTATATAATTCCACATTTGACAATTCATAGTTTTGATGCCTTCAGTGTGAATCTATAATTTTCATAGTCATGAAAATACAGAAAACTCTTTGAATGAGAAGGTGTGTCCAAACTTTCAGTTTGAGCTGATCCAGACATCCTTGTGTCTCGGTTCCTTTGATCCTGAAGCAGCAGCGCGGACACTGAGGCACTTCGTCCAAGATTATCTGCATCACAACCACGGTTACCGGTGGGAGTGGGTCCCTGCGGCAGCTGCTTTTAACGCTTTTTTACCAGTTGTGGGTTTCACAACTGAAAAAGGTGAGCAATTCCACGTCACATAGAGAAAGTGTATAATTGAGATAAGACCCTATATGCGCATTCTTCTGCTCCCAAAAGAAATAGATAAGACACATCATGTTACCTCCATTCAAAATTGGCAGATGTCCAGCAGTGCCATCAGCTCAGAATTGGAGGCAACTACGGTAGTAGGTACCATCTAACCCATTCTACTGTTCAAAGAAGTTTAGCCAGATGTGGTCTTCACGGAGGGACTATGACCAAAATGCAATATCTTCTACACGGAAACAAGTCAGAGTGACTAAACAATGCACAAAAACATAAGAACTGGGGTGCAGAAAAATGGCAGCAGGTGTTCTGCAATTGAAGACACGTTGTTCCTAAAAGGGCTGGAGAGCAGCACAGTAATGAATGTCTGCAGTAACCGTCAAGCTCAGTGGAGAGTCTTGCAAATTTGGGACTGCATTTCTGCAACAGGAGTTGGGGATTTGGTTAGGATTAATGGTGTCCTCAATGCTAAGAAAAGTAGGCATATATCTACCCATTACACATTATCATCAGTGATGCGTCTGATTGGCTCCAAGCTTGTTTTGCAGTAGGACATCAACCCCAAACGTACTACTGATGTAATTAAGAACAAAACGTCCTGGTGGTGATGATCCGGCCCCACAGAACCCTTATCTCATATTATCCCATCTAGCTTGGATCAAAAGACAGAAGGATCTGCACAATTTTAATACACAGAAGATCTGGGATCAGAGTCTCCAAGTAATTTTAAACAACCTCCCACTGAGCTCAAATGTATACAAATGATGAGAAGACGTGATGAAGGTAACGGGTGATCACCAAATACTGAGGATGGAAATAATAGGTAATCACCGAATACTGTGGACCAAGAAGACGGGTGGTCACCAAATACTGAGGAAGGAGTCAATGGGCAGTCATTGATTACTGAGGATGGAGGATACAGGCGATCACTGAATATTGAATTCCGAGGAGACGGCCGGTGATTTCATTCTGAGGATGAAGAAGTCGGGCAGTCATCGAATACTGAGAATAGAGGAGACAGGCAATCATGAAACTCTGAGGATGGAAGCGATAGGCACTCACCAAATACTGAGTAGGAAGACACATATTACTTAGGGTGGTGTAATACTAGTGTGGGAATCTCAGGAATCTAATGGCGGTGGGCAAAGACCAGACAGAGACAAAGGCTTAAATTCAAATCAATAATGTAACACATGAAGACAGTTCACAGACAAAGTGAGGCCAGCAACAAAAATAGTCTTTGAGTACAGTTCATTTGCTGCAGAGCTAATAATGGAAATAGTCTTTAAGCACCGTTCACACACTACAGAGCTAATAATGGAAAATAGTCTTTGTAACAAACACAGTCCCTAGTTTTAGCAGATTGCAGTGCAACTAATACTAGAGTCCAGAAACTGTCCTGAGCTCCCCATTTGCAAATAATGAAAAAAAAAAAAAAACTAAGTAACAGCAGCAGAGCCTTTAGTATTGCAGGCTTACATGCTGGAGAGCAGACAGAGGGTACTGGTAGCAGGGAGTAAGCACAGCTTGTTACTGAGAGACAAGCCAAGAACAGATGACTGTAGAGTAGTTGAAGAACCAACCTGGAATACCTGGAGAAGGAGCAACTAAGATGATGCACTGAGCAGCCAGAGTAGGAGCAAAATACTCAAAAAAGGCCTGGAAGTCGGACATGAGCTTAAATAAGCAGGAATACATGGACAGGATGAAGTAGCAGACACCATATTGGAAAAGGGCGAGGAGACAAAGGAGGTAACCTGGAAAAGCTGCATTCCTTACAGGTGGAGGTGAAAACCAGTCAGCAAAAACTGAGGATGGAGGAGACCGGGGTCATCGAATACTGTCAGGATTCTAAGTCTCTTTGCCTTATCCAAGATTGTATCTGCTGCGTTGGTATGACCTTGAACTTTCTGTCTGTTCTGCCTATTTAAGATCCAGTCCTGGATCCATGCTTTGCCTGTATTTTGTGTATTATCCGGTTCTTCGAAGCCACTCCGGACTTGTTGGCTCCTCTGATCATACTGCTGTTTACTCGAGAGGTATGTTAAGGCCTTTTGGCTGCATCAGCTTCTCCTAAGTGCAGGTCGTTCCTTGCTGTATCTGCTGCCAGTAACCTGCTCTGCTGTGCCTCATCTGTTTCCTGGCTACAGTCATCTACCTAGTCTTCTGGAGTGAACTTCTCAACTTGCCTTCTCAACCTGTCTGTAAAACTATGTGTCACTGGCCTTGTCGCCAGTGTACACGAGCTGCTCTGCAAGCTTCTGTTCAGGACATATTTTCAGTCCAAGTGTACACTGCTTAAACATCAATTTGCCAAGCCGATTGACCTGCTTAAGTCTGTTTCTCATATACACACGCCGCTTACTTGAACTGTTCCTTAAGAGTTCGTTTACTGTGCCGGCCGCGCTATGTATTAATTATCTGGACTAAAGATGATGTTCATTTCCACCATATAGACTTATTTACTGTGCTCATCATTTCTTTGCACCCTAACCTGGATTGTTGTTACTTTGCTGCACATGTGTTAATACAAACTTAAACTCAAAACCTTGTCGCCATTAAGTTCCTAAAGTATCCGCTAAATTGTCACAAATACTGAGGATGGAGGAGATGGGTTGTCACGGAATACTGAGGATGGAAGAGACGGACGGTCACTGAATACTGGGGATGCAAGCGACATGCAGTTACCTAATACTGAGGATTAAGGAGACCTGGGTCATCGAATACTGAGGATGGAGGAGATGGACGGTCAACAAATACTGAGGATGAAGGTGTCGGGCAGTAACCGAATACTGAGGATGAAGGCGACGGGCAGTTACCGAATACTAAGGATGGAGGCGATAGGCAGTTACCAGATACTGAGGATGAAATCAATGGGCCATTACCAAATACTGAGGATAGAGGATATGGGCGGTCGACTTTTGTAAAGCATGTCTTCATGCAAACAGGGTCGTAATAACATGCTAAGGCCCCTTTCACATTAGCGTTTTTGGCGATCCGGACAAAAAAACACATCTGCCGCATATGCCGCCTAACGGCCCCACTTGGTACGCTTGCTGCACGCCCCATGCATTGTCTATGGGGCTTGCGGCAAGTGCGGTATTGCCATGATATGGCACTTGCGGCAGTTGCGAAAAAAAAAACAGCTGACCGCATTTTTTTTCACTGCCATAACTGCCGTAAGTGTAGGATCGTGGCAATACCGCACTTGCGGCACTTGCCGCAAGCCCCATAGACAATGCATGGGGCTTGCCGCAAGTGTGCCGCAAGAGCAGTGCAAGTGCGGCCGTTAGGCCGGATCCGGACAAAGACGCCAGTTTGAAAGGCCCCTAAGTTGGCTTATTAGTCGGGGAACTAACGTTCCCTTGACTACTTAAATCCCTATTTTGCATATCATAAACAGACTTTAGAGATACTTTTGTAAAGATCTGGGTATGTATGCAAAAGTAAGTGAAGTGACTCTTAGGAAGGGAACATAGGTATGTGCACAGAACTGCTCGTGGTTCTGGGGGCATAGTAGAACTGGGCAAACTTGCAGTTTAGATGTCCGGTAGTTAGCAAGTGATTTGGTCGGCGTGGTTTGGCATTGGTGCGCGTATCTCGTCGTTTCCTTCTGCAAAAGGAATAAGAATTAATTTTTAAATCTGCACAGTTGTGGCGTTAATTATATTAGAGGCAGGTGTCTGGGGGTAAGATCCCCTGGTGGGGAAATGCAGGTGTAGACTTAAAAAAATTAAGTTTATTCCTTCGGTAAAATGCTGAGTTACGCCGATCAATGCCAAACCACGCCTACCACCTAAGTCGCTCACGCCCGCTAAGTTTCAGTCGTTCATTCTGCAAGTATACCAGGACCTGACAGGTTCCCGTTTGACATGCAAATAGTGATGGGCGGAAGCAAACTTTAAAGTTCAGGATCCATACCAAACACCTAGTGGGAAGTGTCTGTTACAGTTCAGGAATGGGGGTGGAGGGCTGTAAAAAAAAAATTGTAATTAAACAGCAGCATACTTACCGCGTATTGCTGTCCCGCGCTGTATTTTTGGTATTAAGCCAGGTACAACTAGGCAGCTGGGGGCTAAAATCCTCAGCGCACAGTGACCCATACCCCTCCTCCGTTGCGAATTGCAGTCCGCAGCCACCTCATAAAATGGTTCATTCATAGAAGCGAAATTTTCTGGCGCTGTCCCCCGACTGTGGCCCTGGTGACAGTTGCATGCTGGGTAATGAAGGGTTTGATGACAGCTCAAAATTAATGGAGTCAGGCCAATGTTAGACCCAACCACCATGACACACGTCTGCTTACAGAGATGAACAGGCTTGCACTGAACATCCAGTAGTGTGAAAAGGTTATTTGAGTTCACACCTGAGCCGCGTGCGTGAACACAGATGACTCCAGCATGATGGCACATGGAGCACAGCCATAAGTGAGAGAGAAATGCGCTCAATTACAGCACTGATTGTGGTGCCTTCATGCTGGGGGTCATCTGATTTTGAAGATGAAGATGTTCGCTGTGAATTATATTGGAGGGGGGGGGGGTTTGTGCATTAAAGATGGGAAACAGGGTTGTCTTGTGTTTTATTACTATTAAAAAATGTTTTCTCTGAGTTATGTTTTTTTAAATGTTTATTAGCAATTCATGGTGGCCGGATTTAATATTGGCCTGACACCATGAATTTCAAGCCAGATGACAATACAAAGCTGACATTAACACTTTCATTACCCAGCATGGTACCACCACTAGGGCCACTGGAAGAGCTGGGTAAAGAACCTGATAATGGTGGTACAAAATAATGCACCATTTTCAGAGGCGGCCTGTGGGCTGCAATTTTCAGCATGGCAGAACGCTTGGGCATTACCATGCTGAGAATCCAGGCTCCCAGCTGCCTGAGTTTTTCCTTTGCTGGCAATAGAAAATATGGCGAAGCCCATGCATTTTCTTTTTAATTACTTATTTAAATAATTAAAAAAAAAATGGGCTTACCTGTATTTTGATTGCCAACCAAGGTGAAGTCAGGCAGCTGGGGGTGCGAGCCCATAGCTGTCCACTTTATCTGTGCTGACAATCGAAAATACAATACAGCTGAGCGCTATGTCATTTTTTTTTTAATATTTATTTTTGCAGTACTATGCTGTCAGCCAATGGCTGAGGGGTCCAACAGCCAATCACAGACACTGTCACAGAGAATGGTCATCTGTGATTGGCTGCTGAAGAACTTGAAGCCAGCCAATACATTTTAGCATCTACCCTTCTAGAATGTATGAGCTGATTCCAGATTACTCCAACCGCCAATCACAGACCCCCATTCTCTGTGACAGCATCTGTGATTGGCTGTTAGAGCCAGTGCAGTGAATATCCCGGAAATTAATGAGCGGCCTTGGAAGTAGACGTGGAGGGACAGCGGGACAAGGTAAGTATGATGATGCTGTTTAATAACTATATGCTTTTACTGCCTATTCGCCCTATCCCATAACTGGAAAGTCCGAGTTCGGGGTTCGAACTTGAGTTCAAGTTATGTTCGGCCCTGAACTCGGACCTTTAAAAATGTCTGGGCGAGTCCGCCCATCACAACATGCAAACTCTCCGTGTGCGCAAGCATCCTTCTGATTCTCATTATGACGTGTGTTAGGTGAGTTTCTTCACATCAGAGTGAAACCAATGGAGTTTGTATTTGAGCTGGCATGATTAAAAAATAATACAAAGCTTAGCTTTAGTGCTTTGGGACTTCAACTCACAAATTCTATTCCATGAGTCAGAAACCTGACCACTGAGCCATAAGAAGTCAGGTATCAAAGTCAAGTATCAGAGTCAACCATCAAAGTCACACATTATTCGAATTAAAGGGAACCAACCACCTCAGATGACGACTATAAGCAGTTAATACATGTCCCTGCACCCTACCTACACCATTCCACCTATGTTTTTGCTAAGAATATTGATAAAAGCAAACCGAAATAAACACTTTGTAAACTTACATGCCTGCGTACTTGAGGGCGTCTCCCTCGGGCTCTCGTACTAGAGGGCTGTGTCTCCAGCAGCTTGACTGGCTTCTCTAGCCCTCCCTCTTACTTTGCAGGACGTCACATGAAGGGACGGGAGCTGCCTTGCGTGCCCGCCCACTGATAGATAACATCACGCCCTCTCACTTTCTAAGAGTCTGGCCGCGTCATGAAAGGGGCGGGGCTCGCCGCGATTTAGCCCCACCCCTTTCATGACGCGGCCAGACTCTTAGAAAGTGAGAGGGCGTGATGTTATCTATCAGTGGGCGGGCACGCAAGGCAGCTCCCGTCCCTTCATGTGACGTCCTGCAAAGTAAGAGGGAGGGCTAGAGAAGCCAGTCAAGCTGCTGGAGACACAGCCCTCTAGTACGAGAGCCCGAGGGAGACGCCCTCAAGTACGCAGGCATGTAAGTTTACAAAGTGTTTATTTCGGTTTGCTTTTATCAATATTCTTAGCAAAAACATAGGTGGAATGGTGTAGGTAGGGTGCAGGGACATGTATTAACTGCTTATAGTCGTCATCTGAGGTGGTTGGTTCCCTTTAAGCTTGGAGGTAAGTCCCAATGGGTTTAAGGCACGTTTGCTCTGAAAATAACATAAGCAAACACAAAGCCTTCTGTGACTGAGTGACTATCTCTGTATTAACTACAAATTTCCAATTTGAGAATTTGGGATAAAAGTCCCAGTAGAGGACGATTTAATTATTATTATTATTATTATTATCATCCTTTTAAACCAAAACTATGTGTGATGTAGATTCCTCTCCACAAGGAGAATAGCTGTTCCCCAGACCTTGTCTTAGCCTCTCACACAGCCAGATCAGAATTCCCATACACTGCACTGATGAGGGGCAATCACCCCGAAACACACACTGCACTGATGAGGGGCAATCACCCCGAAATGCAACGTCTGCAGTTTGAGGTTCTGATCTGGCACAAATCCTAAGTCATATTAAAAGACTCGTTAAAGAGTCGATTAGGATTTTTAAGATTGTTACCCTTATTGGGTGGCATTAGAGTTCATCTACTTCCTCACTGAAGTGACTATTGGCATATGCAGTGAAGTCAGATTTCCACATTACTGAGATAAGAGAGGACAGTTGGTGCTCGTAATGTTCTATGGAGATCTATACATGCGGAGTCTGGAGAACTCACAGTGGAATGTCTCCACCTCTTCTCATCCCTCCATGGAATATTAGAAGCACCAACTGACCAACTGTCTTCTCCCTATCTGTCTTCACGTTTTGCATTGAGATTAAAATCTCAGTCCAGGAAGAGAAAGCAGACTTTACTGATAACAAATATTACAAAGTCTCTTATTTTCATTTTTACTAACAATATTTGAAACAATAGAGGAAAAGCAAATCTGGTGTTATTGGGAACACAGAGATAACATTAGTAGTAACAAGGCGTGGTACATATTTTTGGAGACTTTCTAGCTACGCTTGTCATGCTGCTAATTTTAGCCGGAAATCATCCTTATCAGATAATAAGCAAGTGACCCGGTATGTCAAGGGATATAGCTACTTACCTGCCGATTGTGAATCCATATGAAGCTGCTCCGGGATGTTTGTGAGGAGTAACAGAGCCGCTGATCTAACACTGCTTTATAATCAGCTCTCACCCCTCCCCGAGCAGATATTTCACTCTATGATTATTTCCTGTTCTGGGAGGACGGATGATGATTGTGTAACCAGGACGTCTGACAATGGCCGGGGTCCTCCGGAGGACTACTGACAGAACTGGCTAAACAAGCTGCCAACCTGGGGAGGGGACGGTTTTGGAGAATCTGTGGGAAAGAGGGAGCCAGGGATAAAGTGTGGTGCTAAAATCATTGCAGAAGTGGAGACCCCGCAGAGTCAGCTTGTGTCTTTGCTCCTGCAAAGTTTGGCCCCCGGTGGTCTGCAGCCCTGGATGAGTCTTACGACAATCCACCTATTTATGTGCTGAAAGCGGAGCTGTAAAACATAAAACACATAATGATAAAGGACAAAACACTTCTGCTTTTAGTGGATTTACTCTACTTTAAAACTTGCAATGGGTGTAGAATAGGGATGGGCGAGCCTGATTGGTAAAGTTCTTACCGGACACTTCATATTCGGTACCAAACTTGGACATCTACATAGAAGTCCACAGGGGCGTAACTACAATAGGTGCAGGGGTTGCAATCGCACCCGGGCCCTGCAGCCTAGGGGGCCCCAAAAGTCCCTTTGGCCCATAGAAAAAGACTAATATTATTAAAGATTTGCAATAATTGGGGGCCCCATTGGAACTTTCGCATCGGGGCCCTGGGCCTGAAGTTACGCCTCTGGAAGTCCATGTTACTTTCTGGATTTGGCAGCCAAATAAAGCTTGTTGAAAGGATACAGCGCAGCCAATCAACAATCTTTTTGGCTGTGGGCACTTCCAAATACTGGCATGGCTGTGATTGGTCGGCCGCCATCCTATATAGGACCTGGCAAGCCCCCTACGTATTGTATACTTGCACCCTTTATTGCCATCAAAGTGAACTTAAGGGTGTTTTTAGTCTTGTTTAACTACTAAATAAATAATTTAAAAAGACAGCATGGGCTTTGCCCGATTTTTGATAACCATCCAAGGTAAAGCAGACAGCTGTGGGCTGAAGAAATCAGGCAGGTAAACTCGATGGTTATTGGGCCCTTCCCAGCCTAAATATACTAGCCCACAGCCACCCCAGAAGTTGTGTATTACATTATGTTCACTAAGTCTGGCGTTTCGCCCCAGCTCTTCCCGATTGCCCTGGTGCAGTGACAATTGAGGGTAATGATTTATTAGGTTGATGTCAGCTGTGTAGTGTCAGCTGGCATCAAGGCTCAGAGGTCAGTAATGGGGAGGTGTCTATGAGACACCCCCATTACTAATCAAATAAGTGTAAAGTAAAACAAACTCACACACAGGAAACAATTGTTTACTTGAATATAGACTCCCCCCACACTTTCTCTCATTCACTAATTTATTAATGAAAAAAACACAAATTTACAATTAATTCAATGGTGTAATGTCCCATGATGTCCATCGAATCCTAGGGAGCCTCATTCTCAGAAGGAGGCTCTATAGGTCACTCAGTGCCAGACACAGAATTTCTCACTCTCCTGTCTGCCACTTACAGATTGAATCTCTATTAGGATTCAATGGACGTCATGGAACATTACACCATTGGATTACAGCAGAACTTTGATGATTTTTTTACGAATAAATTGGTGAACGAGGGAGCGCGGGGGATTCTTTATTCAACTAAACGATTTTTTCTTCTGTGTGTTTCTTAATTTAACACTTGCCGATAATGGGGGTGTCTGATAAATGCCTCTATGATTTGAACCATTGACACCTATGGAGTTTTATGTCTGGCGTCAAATTCGAGGACCGAACTGAACTTTTAACTAAATTATGGCTGAAACCAGTGAATCCGTGCATTCATGCGTCCAGTTATCTGTAGTGTAGAGCAAATAAAAAAATTGCTCACATCTCTTTGCAGTGGCTCCTGAGTCCTCCACTCAGTGTATATTCTGGAAAAGAAGCTAAATTGTCCTGATATGGGGTGAAAATGTCCTGGAGAAGGAGCTAAATTGTCCTGATGGAGGAGTGCAGAGGACCTGGAGGAAGAGCTAAATTGTCCTGATGAAGGAGTGCAGAGGACCTGGAGGAGGAACTAAATTGTCCTGATGTGGGGTGCAAATGTCCTGGAGGAGGAGCTAAATTGTCCTGATGTGGGTTGCAAATGTCCTGGAGAAGGAGCTAAATTGTCCTGATGAAGGAGTGCAGAGGACCTGGAGGAAGAGCTAAATTGTCCTGATGAAGGAGTGCAGAGGACCTGGAGGAGGAACTAAATTGTCCTGATGTGGGGTGCAAATGTCCTGGAGAAGGAGCTAAATTGTCCTGATGTGTGAGTGCAGAGGTCCTGGAGGAGGAGCTAAATTGTCCTGATGTAGTGGTGCAAATGACAAGCCCACTCCAGGGCCAGGGAAGACTCGGGAACCAGGCGGTTACTTGTTGTTCTACTTCACCTCTCTTCAGTTCTTTCCACGGAGACAGACGGGGGCCGAGACCCAGTCCCGTGACCCTGGCGGTGTCATTTACAATAAAAGGGGAATGATGACAGGGAGGGTCTGAGGGGATAAGGGATATTTGTGATGCCACCTGCGGTATGTGGCCAGGGCGGCGCCACTGATTCAGACCTTCTGGGGACGATGACCGGCCGCTGGGATGGTGTTGCTCCTCGCAGGTGGAGCGTAGTCCCCAGGGCAGCGGAGTGGTTTCCCGAGCTCATACCTTGGCATAGGTTAAACTGTACTCTCGGTGTTACGAGCAGCCTCTGCGGCCGATGGTTGCCGCAAATAAAAATCTCTCACACCACAGCTGAAGTTCCGTTACTTTTACTCAGGTGTTAAACAGGCCGCCGGTTACAAATCCTGCCAGTCTCCAGTTCGCTCTTTCTCCAGAGCCGGATCAGTGCAGTCAAGCCACGGTTGGTGCCCTTTCTGTCCTTTCTAGGTGTCTCAGTCTCTCGTGGTTTGTCTCTCTCTCGGCGCTATAAGGAGTAGTTCTGTTCTGAGGCGTCGTTCTCTTCTTATCAGGCTCTCAACGCTCTCCGCAGCACAGAGCTCAAGTACCGACAGCCTCGAGTGCTTATTTTTGACTGGGCGCCATTAGATCACTCTCCCGGGTACTGCTCTCTAGTTCGGCCACCTTCTCCAAGATATATCGGGTGTTCGGCCACAGCTCCCGTTAGGTGTCAGGGTCTCCGGGTTTACGGCTCGGGCATGAAGCATCCGCACCGTCTTCATGACCAGGTCCTTGTGTCATCCACCAACCCCTCTGTCTCGACAGATTTGGGCGTACGAGGAATAGAGGTCTCATCCACACCCCTAGGACTCTTCTCTCTTTGTCAGTCAGTCTTCCCCCTGTGGGTGAGCGGGGTGGCATTGCTCCAACCCACGGGATTCGGCACCACACTGCCTCTATGCTCCCGACTACCCCTCCTTGACAGTAGATGTTACTCCTTTGGTATCCTTCTACTGTCTCTCTAACACTGCCCTGTCCCCTTTTTCTGGCCTGGGTCCTCCCTCAGAGTCCACCCACCGTCCCGGGGGCCTGTTACTGCACGCGTGTGTGTTTTCCTGGCTCAACTGCACCATCCCGACACCTAGAGAACAGGGGCACTACACTCCCTAACCACGGGAATGCAGTACCGCTGGTGGTGGCTTACCCGGTGGGGTGCCACACAAATGTCCTGGAGGAGCTAAATTGTCCTGATGAAGAAGTGCGGATATCCTTGAGGAGGAGCTAAATTGTTCTGATGAAGAAGTGCGGATATCCTTGAGGAGGAGCTAAATTGTCCTGATGAAGTAGTGCAGATATCCTTGAGGAGGAGCTAAATTGTCCTGATGAAGAAATGAGGACATCCTTGAGGAGGAGCTAAATTGTCCTGATGAAGAAGTGCAGATATGCTTGAGGAGGAGCTATATTGTCCTGATGAAGAAGTGCGGATATCCTTGAGGAGGAGCTAAATTGTCCTGATGAAGAAGTGCAGATATCCTTGAGGAGGAGCTAAATTGTCCTGATGAAGAAATGCGGACATCCTTGAGGAGGAGCTAAATTGTCCTGATGAAGAAATGCGGACATCCTTGAGGAGGAGCTAAATTGTCCTGATGAAGAAATGCGGACATCCTTGAGGAGGAGCTAAATTGTCCTGATGAAGAAATGCGGACATCCTTGAGGAGGAGCTAAATTGTCCTGATGAAGATGTGCAGATATCCTTGAGGAGGAGCTAAATTGTTCTGATGAAGAAGTGCGGATATCCTGGAGCAGGAGCTAAATTGTCGTGATGTGGCGGTGTAAATGTCCTGGAGGAGGCATTAAATTGTCCTGATGTGGGACTGCAGAGGTCCTGAAGGAGGAGCTAAATTATCCTGATGAAGAAGTGCAGATATCCAGGGGACGAGCTAAATTGTCCTGGTGTATTAGTGCGGTTATCCTTGAGGAGGAGCTAAATTGTCCAGATGAAGAAGTGTGGATATCCTTGAGGAGGGGCTAAATTGTCCTGATGAAGAAGTGCAGATATCCTGAAGAAGGAGCTACATTGTCATGATGTGGCGGTGTAAATGTCCTGGAGGAGAAGCTAAATTGTTCTGATGAAGGAGTGTAGATATCCTGAAGGAGGAGCTAAATTGTCCTAATGTGGGAGTGCAGGGTTCCTGGAGGAGCTAAATTATCCTGATGAAGAAGTGCAGATATCCTGGGGGAGGAGCTAAATTGTCCTGATGAAGAAGTGCGGACATCCTTGAGGAGGAGCTAAATTGTCCTGATGAAGAAGTGCGGATATCCTTGAGGAGGGGCTAAATTGTCCTGATGAAGAAGTGCAGATATCCTGGAGGAGGAGTTAATTGTCCTGATGAAGAAGTGCGGATATCCTTGAGGAGGAGCTAAATTGTCCTGATGAAGGAGTGCAATTATCCTGAAGAAGGAGCTAAATTGTCATGATGTGGCGGTGTAAATGTCCTGGAGGAGGAGCTAAATTGTCCTGATGAAGAAGTGCGGATATCCTTGAGGAGCTAAATTGTCCTGATGAAGGAGTGCAGATATCCTGGAGGAGGAGCTAAATTGTCATGATGTGGCGGTGTAAATGTCCTGGAGGAGGAGCTAAATTGTCCTGATGAAGGAGTGTAGATATCCTGAAGGAGGAGCTAAATTGTCCTGATGTGGGAGTGCAGAGGTCCTGGAGGAGGAGCTAAATTATCCTGATGAAGAAGTGCAGATATCCTGGGGGAGGAGCTAATTTGTTTTTCTAGTTTCATCTTCCCCCTAAGAAATGCAAAAGAAGGGATTAAAAGGTTGTATGTCCCCAACACAGTATGACGAAAACACTGCAGCCAGTGGTTCCACATGAAGCTCATGGGCCCCGATGTGAAAGCTCCAACCGGGCCCCCAATTATTGCAAATCTTTAATAGCAATAGTCTGTTTCTATAGGCTAAAAGGACTTCTGGGGCCCCCTAGGGTTCAGGACCTGGGTGCAATTGCAACTCCTGCTCCCAAGCTCAAAAAATGACAATTAAAGGGAAAAGGTTAAATGGCTGCAAACCGAAATATTTTGTTCTTTTTTTTTTTGTTTAGAGGAAGGTTTCCTGCTTGTCTGTAGCTTGTGTTTATAGGTAAGAAAACATGTGCAAATATAACTGTCACCACCAGAGGGCGACAAAGTCACTGACAATTCACCATGAAAGTCCAGAGGTAAAAAAACCCCCAGAAAATATAGAAAGTGATGATAATTAGTATACTTATTATTATTATTAGCAAAAATAATTATAACAATATTTACAATAATAACAATAAAATCATAATAATGCTAATAATAGCAATGACAATAATAATAATAACAATAATAATTAATATCAATAATAATAACAATAAAATCATAATAATGCTAATAATAGTAATGACAATAATGATAATAATAATGTGCATTTCTGTTGTTTATGTATAATAATAACAATGATAATACTAATAATAATAACAACAATAAATAATGGTAATTAGTAGAATAGTAATACTACTACTACTAATCATAATAATAAATAAATAATAATAATGATAATTAGTCAAATAATAATAAGAATATTAATAATGATAATGAGTAAAAAAGTAATAATAATAAATATAAAATAATAGTAACAATTAATGTTATACTGTACTTACCTTGTTGTGTCCGTCATGTATTTCCGTCCGGTTGTCCCCGTATCACGCTCCGGTGGCAGACATATTACCTTGCGGTAGTGGCCCATTACACAGTACGACCAGCGGTGCTGCCGACACCCAAACCCAACCCCAGGATCCTGCCGCACACGCTGCCTGCAGCCGAGTCCCAGCACCCGCCGCCCATGACACACATCGCCCGCGGGCAGTTCCTCGTGCCATCGCTATCCCAGGTGTCCAAAGATGGCAGTGGTGTGACATAAGAGGGGCAGAGGAGGCACATGGTGTGCAGGTGGGGGGGCACAGAGCGCGCACAGGGGAAAGTTACTGTCCCGTCTGGCATCTGTATGTCCTGCTATCATCAATGGGTATGTGACCCGCCCCAGGGGTACTCGGTCCCGGTTGTTGTTACACGGGATGTCACTGGGGCCTGTGCCCGGTCCCATGGCCTGCTGGTCGCTTAAAAAGTCAATAAAAATAATAAAAATAGTTTGTGACGCCACCTACGGTTCAGGTATGGTTACCGGAGCTGCGGGTCAGACCTCCGGGGTGATACTGAAGCAGCAAGATGGTTGCGCTCCTCGTAGGTGGAATGGGATCCCCGGGGGCAGTTGTAATAGTTTTTACACAGGGAGGCACCTTACCACACGGCCTTGTCATTTATCACTTTATGTAGCAGTGTGCAGCTCTTCAGGTGAGGGAAATACAGTACGTCACACAGTCTTTAACTCTGAACGGGTTTACTTGCAGTACTTCAGGCAAATTGACAGATGTTACAGTCACTCGGGTCTCTCTGGCCTGGGTAGTCACCAGGGAACTGGGATGATTCACTCAGGACCCTCGGTGGTGTGCCTGCCGTTCATTGCCGGTCCCTCACTGCGCTATCTTCTCCTTTCTGCTGTGCAGCGCCTCCGCGTGCAGAGCATCGAGCATTCTCCCACAGATCTCCGGTAGAGGACTACCCTTTAGGTCCCCCTTACCCTAATTCGGTGTGCCTTTTCAAGGATGCGTCGGGTCTTTGGCCGCGACTTCCAAGAGGAGCTCAGGGCCTCCGGTTTAATGGCTCGGGGTTAAACTCCCGCACCGTGTCCAGAGCCGATCCTCTGCCTGGGACCAGACCCCTCTGGTCGGTAGTCGTACCGGGTCCAGATTCGGGTGCACCACAACACCTGGTGCCCCTAGGGTCTCCCTCCTGTAACGACGACCTTCCTGCATCGTCCTCACTATTCACTCCCCAACTCGACTCTCTCCTGAACTGAACTCTCTCTCCTCCCACCCACACACATTTCTACTTGTCAAACTCCTCCCGGGACTGGGTCCTCTCTACAGTGGGTCCACCCACAGTCCCCTACTCTAGGGTGTGTATGAATGTGAGTTGTGAGGGTCCTTTATTCACCATCCCAGTTCCCTTGGTCATAGGAATACCACACACTCTTATTTGGGTGCAGTACCCCTATGTGGCGTCCTGACCAGTGGGGGGGGTGCCACATATGCATATATGGCATCCACTGGCGGTACTGGCTCCCTGCACAGTACTGCAACCACCAACACCTGAAACCGCATCTGCGGCTGACACATCCCTGAGTAAGGGCGCATGCGTATACCCGGCACACATGAGCATTTACTCAGGCGGCCGCCATCTTTGGACACCTGGGTATACAAAGATGGCGGTGTGACTCGGTGCGTGCATGCGCATTTACTTACACTGCTGCCATCTTTGGTCACCACAGAGCCCTCAAAGCACAAGGGGGAAGAGACAAAGCACAGGTGATAGGACACAAGGGGGAGGGGCAAGCACACAGGAGGGAGAGAGAGAGCGAACAGGAGGGAGAGAGAGACAGCACACAGGAGGGAGAGAGAGCGAACAGGAGGGAGAAATCTCAAAGGAGAGAGAACAGAGGGGAGGTGACAGCACAAGGGGGAGAGAGGCAGCTGCCGTGCCCAGCACCACAGAGCCTGCCCCCATCATGATGCCACCACCCTCCTGATGCCATACCATCAAGTCCACATCTAATAATAATAATAATAATAATAATAATAGTAAAATTATAACAATAATGATCATTATAATATGAATAATTCCTATTAATAATAATAACAAGAATAATATCAACACAAATCTACTATATAATTGTCTAAGGTGTCTGTCGGTCACAGAAATCGCGCGCCAGACAGAGGCCGCTCATTGGCGCCCGCCGGAGGCCAATGAGCGCAGACTATGCAAATAGGCGCGAGAATTCAAAGTTCGAATTTCGCGCCTATTTACAGCCCGGCGATACACCTCACAGCCCCCCCGCTCCTCCTGGCCCCGCTCCCCGCGGCACCCCCGCTCTTCCTGCTTCCCCGCCCCCCCTCCGCTCCTCGCGGCCCCTTCGTTACTCCCGTTCCCCCCGTTCCTCATGCCCCCCCGCTCCTCCTCCCCGGTGTCCCCGCTCCTCTTCCCCGGTGTCCCCTGCTCCTTCTCCCCGGTGTCCCTGCTCCTCCTCCCCGGTGCCCCCTCTCTTCCTCCCGGTGTCCACCGCTCCTACTCCCCGGTGTCCCCTCTCTTCCTCCCGGTGTACCCACTCTTTCTCCCCGGAGCGGGGACACCTCGTCCCCGGTGTCCCCGCTCCTCCTCCAGGTGTCCCGCTCCTCCACATTGATAATAAAAATAAAAAAATCCTCAGTGAGGATACTTACCCTCCGCCGACTCGCTCCATGTCCGTCTTCTAGGTCCTAAAGGGCTTGAGGACCTGTCGTTGCCTGGGAAACCGATCAGCTAATCGGTTTCCCAGGCAACGACAGGTCCTGTCATGGGAGCTACAAGACGGAGGCGTAGTGAGCCGGGGGACGGGTGAGTATCCTCACATCCTGCCCCCCCCCTGCCGGCACCATCCTGCCCCCCCCCCCCGCCGGCACCATCCTGCCCCCCGCGCCGGCACTATTCCGCCCCCCCCTGCCGACACCATTCTGCCCCCCCCAGCACCATCCTGCCTCCCCCCCCCCCCGCCGGCACCATTCTGCCCCCCCCCCGCCGGCACCACACCCTGCCCCCCCCCACGCTGGCTCCATCCTGCCCCACTCGCCACCATCCTGCCCCCCTCCCCCCACCACCATCCTGCCTCACCGGCTCCATCCTGCCCCCCCGCCACCATCCTGCACCCCCCACCACCATCCTACCCCCCGCCACCATCCTGCCCCCCCCGCCACCATTCTGCCCCGCCGACTCCATCCTGCCCCGCCGGCTCCATCCTGCCCCCCCCCCCGACTCCATTCTGCCCCGCTCGCTTCATCCTGCCCCCCGACACGATCCTGCCCCCCCTCCCCCTCTGTCACCATCCTGCCCCCCTGCTCCATCCTGATCAGTTTCCCAGGCAACGACAGGTCCTAAAGGCCTGTAGGACCTAGAAGACGGAGGTGGAGCGAGCCGGCGGACAGGTGAGTATCCTCAATAAGGATTTTTTTACTTTTACTGTGGAGGAGCGGGGGCCGCGGGGAGCAGAATATCCCCATATACCATAGTGCTGCTATACATGTACTGTAATGTACCGCCATATACCATATACCATAGCGCTGTTATACATGTACTGTAATGTACCGCCATATACTATAGTGCTGCTATACATGTACTGTAATGTACCGCCATATACTATAGCGCTGCTATACATGTACTGTAATGTACCACCATATATTATAGTGCTGCTATACATGTGCTGTAATGTACTGGCATATACTATAGTGCTGCTATACATGTACTGTAATGTACCGCCATATACCATAGCGCTGCTATACATGTACTGTAATGTACCGCCATATACCATAGCGCTGCTATACATGTAATGTAATGTACCGCCATATACCAAAGCGCTGCTATACATTTACTATAATGTTCCTCCATATACTATAGTGCTGCTATACATAATAATAATAATGCTTTAAAAATAGTAGTAAAATAATAATAATACCAATACTAATTCATATTAATAATAATGAAATAATAATAATAATTATTAATGATAATAATAATTAATATTAATTGGATTTAATACAAAATCCAGAATAATGATCTTATTTGCTGTGTGTAACTTTTGAATAATAATAATAATAATAACAATAATGATCATTATAATATTAATAATTCCTATTAATAATGATAACAATAATAATAACAATACAAATAATAGTATAATATTAATGCTAAAAATATAATAATGATAATAATAATAGCAAAATAATAAGAATAATTATAATAATAACATTAATAATTCATATTAATAATAATAATAATAATAATAATAATAATAATAATAATAAATAATAAAATAAATAATAATAATAAATAAATAATAAAATGATAATAATAATCCTATCATATTAAAATAATAATAATACTAAATGATAATAATAATAATCCTATATAAATAGTAGTAAAATAATAATTCATATTAATAATAATTAAATACTACTAATAATATAATATTAATTATAACAATAATCGCAATAATAATGATAATAATTAGTCTTAATTATATATAATAACAATAATAATAATAATAATAATAGTTATTTAATACAAAATCCAGCAGAGCGATCATATTTACTGTTTGTGTATAATAATAATACTATTAATAATAGTAATAAACATAGTAGTAAGGCTGTGTTCACACACTGCGTATTTTCTTGCGTTTTTTTATGCACGTTTTCATGGGGAAAACGAGTTGAGTAAGGCATTGTCTCAATTGCAGATAAATGTGTATTTCCAGCGCCTATAATGCGGCCTATGGAAGAAATGCGCGTAAAATAACACAAAGAACTGACATCTTCATTGTTTTTTCCGCGCACGTTTTTTGCTCCAAAAGTGCAGCATAAAATTATGTGATGTCTGAATGGCACAAAGGGAAAGTCCATTCACTTTGCTGGGAAATGCAGACATGGAGGTGGTTTTTGGGGAAAAAACGCGCGTAAAAATATGCAACAAATATGCAGCGTGTGAACGCAGCCTTAAGGTACCTTCCACGCCGCTACAGGATGGTGGAAACAACCGGGTGCTTCACGTGCACGAGCACGCACAAACGGTTGAAAACGGTACCCGCACCACCTTTACACGCCGCTACAAGGTGCGCTACAGAAGGTTTAATCTATCTCTGGAGGCACCGCCGGGTGCCGCAAGTTACCTTCTGTAGAGCACCGTCCCTCATTTACACGCCGCTATAACAAGGTAATATGGGAGGACCTGGTGCAGCAGGGACAACACATAGGCGTGCCAGAATTGTGGATTACGAGACGCGCGTACGATGATTGGACAATGCAATAGCATCATGATTGGCCAGCCAGCGCAGGAAGGCTGACTAATGCATGACGCTATAGCAATTGTGTAGTGTAACTGGTCAGCTGGTCATCGACTAAAGTTCAACAGAAGAAAAAATCCTGTGGCAGTCACCCATTGTGTTAAAAACAGAGAAACTTTAACATTGGTTCATTACAACCACAACATGTTGGGAGATAGTGCGGCGCCCCGCTGGTCGGTACGTCACGGAGGGGTACTACACCCCGACCAGAGTGTGTAGTATCCCTATCACCAGGGGATTGGGATGTTAATCTGGGGCCCTCACCCTACGCATTCACACACCTAGAGCCAGGGGATCAATTGGTTAACCCATTGCTAGGGGAAGTCTTAGGTGGGTAGTGAAGAGCGGGAAAGAGCTAGTGAGCAGTTCGTGAGGGAAGCTGAAGTAGGGGGATCCTCGGGTGTCAGTTAACACCCTAATCCCAGAAGGACCCAGTCCAACATTGGAGGACCGGCTCCGAGGCGGTGCAGGCATCTACCCGCACCCGGGCTACTTAAAGGGCCGCGGTCCAGCCCTGGCATATTCCCACAAGGCCTGTAGAGGGTAAGGAGGCCTTAAGAGAAGGAAACTCTCGTAAATCCCATGAGTGGGCGCCGGGCTCTGTGCAGGGAAGTACAGGAAGGAAAGGAGAAGCAGTGCGAGTACAGAGGGAGATACCGAGAGGAACACCACTGAGGGTCCCAAAGAGACATTCTATCCCCTGGTGACTACCCAGGCCAGCTACCCGTGACTGTGTAAACCTGTAACTGCCTGAAAGTTACCAGTAAATCCGTCCAGAGCCTAAGCAATGTGTGGTGACTTATTTCATCATGTCGGGGAAGTTACAACCCAGTGTCTTCAGCACAGACAGCATCCAGCCTCCACCTGCGGAGCCGCCTTCCTGTGTGAGTTCTGCATTTCCATCCCTGCCCCAGGGATCCTGCTCCACCTGCAGGGAACATTACCATCCAGCTGCCTACCATCATCCCTGGAGTCTGAAAGCAGCGCTGGTATCATTACCAGGTTCCGTAGGTGACGTCACAAACATTTTATTTTATTTTAATTTTACACATTTTTTCAGTGACCACCGGGCACCAACCACCAGTGACTGCTCCGTTAATCAACGCCCGGGATCCGAGAACCGAACGGCCAGTGGCGGACCTTGAGCCTGGCGGGTCCTGGTGCAGCATTAGGTTAGGACCGGGGGGGGGGGGGGGGCTTGGGTGCTAGCAGCGTCGTGTGAGGACCGGGGGGGGGGATTTGGGGGAGGGGGTTATAGGTGCTGGCAGCTTTAGGTGAGGAGCGGGCTTGGGGTGCTAGCGGGTGGGAATTGCTTACAGCTCTTACCTGCGCCAAGCCGCGCATTGTAGATCTGGGAGCCGGGGCTGCAGAGGAGAGGAGGGGCGGGAACAGCCAAGGGAAGCTGGAAGCTTCCCTCAGTTAACCTCCTCTCCTCTGACACAGGGCCATGGGGGGCCCCCTACAGGTGCTTGAGGGGCCCTCTACTCAGTCGGGCCCTGGTGCAGCTGAACCAGCTGCACCACGGAAGGTCCGCCCCTGCGAACAGCCCTGGGGTGGGTCAGTAGCAGCAAGAGGACGATGGCTGTTTCGTGCAGGCACACTACCGTTCAAACGTTTGGGGTCACACAATTTTGTGTTTTCAATGAAAACTCATACTTTTATCAAATGAGTTACAAAATGAATAGAAAATATAGTCCAGACATTGACAAGGTTAGAAATTATGATTTTTATTGGAAATACATATTATCTCCTTGAAACTTTGCTTTCGTCAAAGAATGCTCCCTTTGCAGCAATTTCAGCATTGCAGACCTTTGGCAGGTACTATATAATGAAGCTGCCAGATGAGGAGCTGTGAGGAGTCGATTTCTCAAACTAGAGACTCTAATGTACTTGTCTTGTTGCTCAGTTGTGCAGCGGGGCCTCCCACTTCTCTTTCTACTCTAGTTAGAGCCTGTTTGTGCTCTCCTCTGATAGGAGTAGTTCACACCGTTGTAGGAAATCATCAGTTTCTTGCAATCTCTCGTAGGGAATAACCTTCATTTCTAAGAACAAGAATAGACTGTCGAGTTTCTCATGAAAGTTCTCTTTTTCTGGCCATTTTGAGAGTTTCTTAGAACAAACAAATGTAATGCTCCAGATTCTCAACTAGCTCAAAGGACGGTCAATTTTATAGCTTCTCTAATCAGCCAAACCGTTTTCAGCTGTGCTAATATACTTGTACAAGGGTTTTCTAGGGTTTTCTAATCATCCATTAGCCTTCTTACACAGATAGCAAACACAATGTACCATTAAAACACTGGAGTGGTGGTTGTTGGAAATGGGCCTCTATACACATATGTAGATACTGAATTAAAAACCAGACGTTTGCAGCTAGAACAGTCATTTATCACATTAATGTATAGAGAGTATTTATGATTCATTTAATGTTAGTTTCATTGAAAACAAATGTGCTTTTCTATCAAAAATAAAGACATTTCCTTTCCTGCACTTCAATGTGTCCAGTCCTGCACGAAACAGCCGCCGTCCTCTGCTGCAATCTCCAGGACAATCCATAGAGATGGATGAACCCAGACACCGGACACAACAGACAATACAGCGTAAACAGTAATATAACAAACAATAATAATGGAGAGGAAAGAGATTAATGTGAAATAATGAGATATTATACAAGGACAGAGTGTAACAAGGGAGGAGAAGGAGAGATGGGAGGAGGAGGTGGGTCACTGTAAAGAGTTGATAATGACGTCAGGCGGTCATGCTGGGATTCCCCTGTGTCGTCATCACGCCGCGCCGCCGCCAGTCCTCAGCGTCAGTACAGACTATGGCCTCTGCCCACAGTTAAGATGGCGGCGGCGGGGCTGTGAGGCGGAGACACGTGACCGGAAGCCCCGGACTCAGTGCGCAGGATGGAGGCTGTGCTGGATGATTTTGTGGCCGTGGACGATCTGCTGGTGAGAGGGAAGAGGAGATAGAGGGGAGAGGGGGGGAGTGACGTCACCGGAGATAGTGATGTCATATCAGGAGAGGGATGAGGGAACAACGACACTGAGGAACCACGTGATCAACGACACAAAGTCACCACCTCCCCCCACACTGACTGTGACCTCCCGCTCCCCCCCCCCCCCCATGACTGTGACCTCCGCTCCCCCCCCCCCCCACACTGACTGTGACCTCCGCTCCCCCCCACGCTGACTGTGACCTCCGCCTCCCCCCCCCACACGCTGACTGTGACCTCCGCTCCCCCCCCACACTGACTGTGACCTCCGCTCCCCCCCACGCTGACTGTGACCTCCGCTCCCCCCCACACTGACTGTGACCTCCGCTCCCCCCCACGCTGACTGTGACCTCCGCTCCCCCCCACGCTGACTGTGACCTCCGCTCCCCCCCCACGCTGACTGTGACCTCCGCTCCCCCCCACGCTGACTGTGACCTCCGCTCCCCCCCCCACTGACTGTGACCTCCGCTCCCCCCCACGCTGACTGTGACCTCCGCTCCCCCCCACGCTGACTGTGACCTCCGCTCCCCCCCACGCTGACTGTGACCTCCGCTCCCCCCCACGCTGACTGTGACCTCCGCTCCCCCCCACGCTGACTGTGACCTCCGCTCCCCCCCACCTGACTGTGACCTCCGCTCCCCCCACGCTGACTGTGACCTCCGCTCCCCCCCACGCTGACTGTGACCTCCGCTCCCCCCCACGCTGACTGTGACCTCCGCTCCCCCCACACGCTGACTGTGACCTCCGCTCCCCCCCACGCTGACTGTGACCTCCGCTCCCCCCCACGCTGACTGTGACCTCCGCTCCCCCCCACGCTGACTGTGACCTCCGCTCCCCCCACACGCTGACTGTGACCTCCGCTCCCCCCCACGACTGACTGTTGACCTCCGCTCCCCCCCACGCTGACTGTGACCTCCGCTCCCCCCCACGCTGACTGTGACCTCCGCTCCCCCCACGCTGACTGTGACCTCCGCTCCCCCCCACGCTGACTGTGACCTCCGCTCCCCCCCACGCTGACTGTGACCTCCGCTCCCCCCCACGCTGACTGTGACCTCCGCTCCCCCCACGCTGACTGTGACCTCCGCTCCCCCCCCACGCTGACTGTGACCTCCGCTCCCCCCCACCGCTGACTGTGACTCCCTCCCCCCACGCTGACTGTGACCTCCGCTCCCCCCACGCTGACTGTGACCTCCGCTCCCCCCCACCTGACTGTGACCTCCGCTCCCCCCCGCTGGACTGCTGACTGCTGACCTCCTCCCCACGCTGACTGTGACCTCCTCCCCCCCTCTTCCCCGTCCCACCACGCTGACTGTGGACCTCCCGCTCCCCCTTCCCCCCACGCTGACTGTGACCCCTCCCCCGCTCCCCCCCTCCCCCCCACGCTGACTGTGACCTCCTCCGCTCCCCCCTTCCCCCCCACGCTGACTGTGACCTCTCCGCTCCCCCCTCCCCCCCACTCCACGCTGACTGTGACCTCTCCCGCCCCCTCCCCCTCCCCCCCACGCTGACTGTGATCCCTCTGCCTCCGCTCCTCCCCCCACGCTGACTGTGACCTCTCCGCTCCCCCCCCCCCCACGCTGACTGTGACCTCTCCCTCCCCCCCCCCCCCCCCCACGCTGACTGTGACCTCTCCCCCTCCCCCCCCCCACCCCCCCCCCACGCTGACTGTGACCTCTCTCCCCCCCCCCCCCCCACCCCCCCCACGCCTGACTGTGACTGTACCTCCCCTCCCCCCCCCCCCCACGCTGACTGTGACCTCTCCCCCCCCCCCCCCCACGCTGACTGTGACCTCTCCCCTCCCCCCCCACCCCCCCACGCTGACTGTGACCTCTCCCCCCCCCCCACCCCCCACGCTTGACTGTGACTCCTCTCCCCCCCCCCCCGCTACTGTGACCTCTCCCCCCCACCCCCCACGCTGACTGTGACCTCTCCCCTCCCCCCCACCCCCCACGCTGACTGTGACCTCTCCCCTCCCCCCCCACCCCCCACGCTGACTGTGACCTCTCCCCTCCCCCCCCACCCCCCACGCTGACTGTGACCTCTCCCCTCCCCCCCCACCCCCCACGCTGACTGTGACCTCTCCGCTCCCCCCCCCACCCCCCACGCTGACTGTGACCTCTCCCCTCCCCCTTCCCCCCACGCTGACTGTGACCTCTCCGCTCCCCCTTCCCCCCACGCTGACTGTGACCTCTCCGCTCCCCCTTCCCCCCACGCTGACTGTGACCTCTCCCCCCCCACCCCCACGCTGACTGTTACCTTTGCTCACATAGAGGCGTGTCTCCTTACCGGGAACCTACACTCAGTCACCGCCTCTCTCTGGGTTTATAATATGTAGGTGCTATTGTTCTCTATTAGCAGGTTCCTACTCGCCCATTCACATGGAGGTTTTTACACCCATAGAGTGGCAGTGACTCAGTATAGGGTCCCAATAAGACGACACACCTCTGTGTCTTTCTGGTGGTTATGGATAAGGCCATCTTTATATGCTAAATGTCTCATATATCTCCTTATTTATAATACTGTTCTATATCTCTATTCATTTATATTAAGATGAGGATGTCTTTGTATTCACATTGCAGCTGACTTTTGTTACAATGTGTCATGTTCAGCTTTGCACCTGTTCACATTGCACATTAGTGAGTGCTGCAGTTTCTTGCTGTACAGGTGTGATGCTCCTCTGCTCTTGTTCCTTCTCGTCTGATATTGGTAGCAGCTGTGACCACTGGGGGGGCAGCAAAGGGCATCCTCATAGTGTCAGGGGTCAGGGGTTAAGTCTGAGTGCAGCTCCTCACATGAGGCAGCAGGTGGCGCCAGAACATCAGTAATGTAATGTCTATGGATCGCCTGTGCTGCACTTGCTATACCCTGGTTACAGGCCTGCAGCTTGGTCCTCGGTGCTGCAGTCACTTTCTTCACTCTCTTTGAGATCTCTGCTTCCAGTCAGTGAATGGAGGACTCCCCTGTGTTTCCTGCGCTCACAGCTGGAGGATTTAATGGTTCTGTGTTGTTTTGGGTAAGGACATTGTAACAAACCCTCAGCAGTGTGGCAGGTATCATGCGAGGATGGATTGTCGGCCTTTGCATTTGATGGGACCGGATGGATCTGTCCTCCCAGGATGTCCGCAGTTGTGGCCTCACCCTTGATCGCCGGACTGTACATGAATCCACACCGTGTGAGGTGATGTCACCATGGAGGCGGCAGTAAAGTGCCCATCCTCCCTGCACCCTCTTATCACCCCATCCCTTGTTAGTCCCCCATGTTCTTTTGCACCCCTTATCATGTATCTGTAGCCAGTGTTACACACCCAGCGGCCAGTCCTAGTGTAAGTGTGACCTCTACTGATCACAAGGACAGCGCTCAAATGTTAGTACATGTCGTGGTCTGGGGGGGGTCACCCCGGCTGTAGTCTGGGATGAGTCGTCACCCCGGCTGTAGTCTGGGATGAGTCGTCACCCCGGCTGTAGTCTGGGATGAGTCGTCGCCCCGGCTGTAGTCTGGGATGAGTCGTCGCCCCGGCTGTAGTCTGGGATGAGTCGTCGCCCCGGCTGTAGTCTGGGATGAGTCGTCGCCCCGGCTGTAGTCTGGGATGAGTCGTCGCCCCGGCTGTAGTCTGGGATGAGTCGTCGCCCCGGCTGTAGTCTGGGATGAGTCGTCGCCCCGGCTGTAGTCTGGGATGAGTCGTCGCCCCGGCTGTAGTCTGGGATGAGTCGTCGCCCCGGCTGTAGTCTGGGATGAGTCGTCGCCCCGGCTGTAGTCTGGGATGAGTCGTCGCCCCGGCTGTAGTCTGGGATGAGTCGTCGCCCCGGCTGTAGTCTGGGATGAGTCGTCGCCCCGGCTGTAGTCTGGGATGAGTCGTCGCCCCGGCTGTAGTCTGGGATGAGTCGTCGCCCCGGCTGTAGTCTGGGATGAGTCGTCGCCCCGGCTGTAGTCTGGGATGAGTCGTCGCCCCGGCTGTAGTCTGGGATGAGTCGTCGCCCCGGCTGTAGTCTGGGAGGAGTCGTCGCCCCGGCTGTAGTCTGGGAGGAGTCGTCGCCCCGGCTGTAGTCTGGGAGGAGTCGTCGCCCCGGCTGTAGTCTGGGAGGAGTCGTCGCCCCGGCTGTAGTCTGGGAGGAGTCGTCGCCCCGGCTGTAGTCTGGGAGGAGTCGTCGCCCCGGCTGTAGTCTGGGACGAGTCGTCGCCCCGGCTGTAGTCTGGGACGAGTCGTCGCCCCGGCTGTAGTCTGGGACGAGTCGTCGCCCCGGCTGTAGTCTGGGACGAGTCGTCGCCCCGGCTGTAGTCTGGGACGAGTCGTCGCCCCGGCTGTAGTCTGGGACGAGTCGTCGCCCCGGCTGTAGTCTGGGACGAGTCGTCGCCCCGGCTGTAGTCTGGGACGAGTCGTCGCCCCGGCTGTAGTCTGGGACGAGTCGTCGCCCCGGCTGTAGTCTGGGACGAGTCGTCGCCCCGGCTGTAGTCTGGGACGAGTCGTCGCCCCGGCTGTAGTCTGGGACGAGTCGTCGCCGTCCTCGTGCTGCACTCTTGAGAGGGTCTTTGGCTTAGATATACAAAACATCTCTGCACTCCAGTTCTCTGAATCCTGTGGAAGGGACGGGTGCAGCTCCTAACATGACAGGTAAATCCTGCTCATTACATTGCATTGCCCAGCACGTCCCTCCCAGCCACCCGCCTTCACTCCACTCTCAGGGCTGTATGACAATTTACAGCTTTCCTCTTCCAGCCACACAATCATGTGACTGCTGCAGCCAATCACAGCGTACAGTGGTGCTGCCTCTGGTGATTAACCGCAGCGGTCACATCATCTGCTAGATAGAATAGGAAGCAGTGTTAGTAGTGGTTTGATTTAGCAACATGTTCGGTGGGAGCAGATTTTAGCGGCTGTGAATTTTGGCAGCCCTGGATTTTAGCACGGGCTGTGGCTTTTGGGGGCTGTGGCTTTTGGGGGCTGTGGCTTTTGGGGGCTGTGGCTTTTGGGGGCCGTGGCTTTTGGGGGCCGTGGCTTTCGGGGGCCGTGGCTTTTGGGGGCCGTGGCTTTTGGGGCCGTGGCTTTTGGGGGCCCTGGATTTTAAGGGCTCTGGATTTTAGTGGAGTGGAGACGTGCCTCCGTATGAAAACATCTGCATATCTGATGACGTTTCCTGCACAATCCCCGGCTCCCAGCTTCGTGTGTGCCTGCTTGAGCTGAGGAGAGTTTTACAAGACCCTGGTTAAGTGGCCACGTCAGTAGTCCCAAGCCCGGTGGACAGTCTCTTACTGGACGGCTAAGGCTGGCTTAACACCACGGTTTGCTCCTGTCCGTGGGGACTGGACAAGACTGGATGTGTAACTCCGGATGCCATTTCTGTGTCCGGATCTGGGATTTTGAGGGATACGGATACAGAAAGAGCTGGGAGCTGTACTTTCACTTTTGCAACGTATCTACATACATTGCGAAAGGGAAAGAAAGCAGTGTTTAAAAAAAATTTAAAAAAAAATGCTCAACTCTCCGCCCGAGTGTCCTGCGATATGAGGCATCCACCTCCAATGATGACTGCAGATCCTGAATTAGCTGACCAGCATCAACCGATCAGATGATGTCACATGACTGCATCAGCTGAGCGGTTTAAATCGTCCGCCGATCTGTTTTCACGGGCGCTTTTAAAATGCTGTCAGCCGGTGACACATCAGCTGATCGGTTGTTGCCCAGCCCGGTCAGCTGATTAAGGTCCTGCAGCCATTGGAAGTGGATGCATCGTGGGACACTCAGCAGAGAGGTGAGCATTTATTTATTTATATTTAACACATTGCTTTATTTAATTTCACTTTAGCGGTGTATGTAGATGGTGTATGTAGATAAACTGCTAGAGTAAAATTACATGGGAACAGAGCAGTTTTAGTGCATGCTCAGTACACTAAAACCGGATCCAGAAAGCAATCCTGTTTTTTTCTTGTTTTTTTTTTTTTTTGGATCATGTGTGCTGGATCGCCCCGGACTCTTTTCTGTCTGGTTTATTCATCGGAGCCCAAAATTGGAGCAGTCTCCGATTTTGGTGCCGGGAGAGAACAGGACAGAAACTAATCCGGGAATGAATTGGCAGAATCAGGTGGCCATTTATGACCAATCAGGCACCATAGGGGGATACATGGCAGGCAAAACAGGATCCGGTTCTGTCCTTTTCAAAACTGACAGAACAGGATCCCCAAAAACCGTGGTGTGAAGCCAGACCAAGCAGCCGCTGCTCACAGGACGTCTCTGGGCCAGCCAATCAGTGAGGTCCTGATGACGCCGCACCTCCAGGGTCCTGCAGATCATCTTTGTTCCTCTCGAATTTCTCCAGATTAGAAGTAAGACATTATGTTCTCCTTCTTACCCTCCTGTGAAGTATATGTTGTCTGTCTTCTGAGTCTTCAAAAAAAACTCTGCAATTCTTCTATTTTTATTCCTCATGCTTTTGTAAAGAAATTTTAGCATTTTTTTTTTCAACTATTTGTTTTGTCATTTTTAACCATCTAGGGCTCTTAATTTTATTTTTGTCCCTTATTGGACAAAGCCCTAGACCCTAATAATAAATATTATTATTATAACGCTATTTATTCTATGGCACTTCACATGTGAAAAGGGGCGGCATAGACAACTACAAATACAGAAGGGTACAGGAGGACAGACCCTGCCTGCGAGATGGGTGAGGATACAATAGGTGAGGAGAGAGGACCCTGCCCACAAGGGCTCACAGTCTACAAGGGATGGGTGAGGATACAATAGGTGAGGAGAGAGGATCCTGCCCATGAGGGCTCACAGTCTACAAGGGATGGGTGAGGATACAGTAGGTGAGAAGCGATGACCCTACTTGTGAGGGCTTTTATTTTTGTCCCTTATTGGACAAAACCCTAGACCCTAATAATAAATATTATTATTATTCCATTTATTCTATGGTGCTTTACATGTGAAAAGGGGCGACATAGACAAGTACAAATACATGAACAATACATGGCACAGAAAGGTACAGGAGGACAGAGGACCCTGCCTGCGAGGCTTCACAGTCTACAAAGGATGGGTGAGGATACAGTAGGTGAGGAGAGAGGACCCTGCCCACGAGGGCTCATAGTCTACAAGGGATGGGTGAGGATACAGTAGGTGAGGAGAGAGGACCCTGCCCATTAGGGTTCCCAGTTTACAAGGGATGGGTGAGGATACAGTAGGTGATGAGGACCCTGCTCATTAGGGCTCACAGTCTACAAGATGGGTGAGGATTCAGTAGGTGAGGAGAGAGGACCCTGCCCATGAGGGATCACAGTCTACAAGGGATGGGTGAGGATACAGTAGGTGAGGAGAGAGGACCCTGCCTACGAGGGCTCACAGTCTACAAGGGATGTGAGGATACAGTAGGTGAGGAGAGAGGACCCTGCCTACGAGGGCTCACAGTCTACAAGGGTTGGGTGAGGATACAGTAAGAGAAGGTAGAGCTGGTCGTGCAGATGTCCCATAGACTGAGGATCACTGTAAGTTGTAGACTTTGTGGAAGACATGGGTGTTCAGGTTTCTGTTGAGGAGAGTCTGATGTGTTGGGGCAGAGAGTTCCCAAGTATGGGGGAAGCACGAGAGAAATCTTGTAGGCGGTTGTTGGAAGAAGAGAAAAGAGGGGAGGAGAGAAGAGCATTTGTGAGGATAATAGGTTGCATGTAGGTAAATACTAGGAGAACATGTCACAGATGTATGTAGGAGGAGGTTGTGGATGGCTTTGTATGTCATAGTTAGGGTTTTGAACTGGAGCCTCTGGACAATAGGAAGCCAGTGATAGACTTGGTAGGGAGGAGAGGCTGGGGAATAATAGGGAGACAGGTGGATTAGTCGGGCAGCAGAGTTTAGAATGGATTGGAGGGATGCGAGAATGTAGAATGGAGTCCTAGGAGCAGGAGTTGCAGTAGTCGAGGCAGGAGATGATGAGGGCATGCACAAGTGTTTTTTGCAGTTTCTTGGTCAAGGAATGTACAGATCTGGGAAATGTGTTTCAGTTGGAGGTGACATGTTCTGGGCTATGTGGCTTGAAAGAGAGCGCAGCGACCATGCGAGATTGTGGAAAGTGAGCAGTCATTGCCTTTGTGGAGGTGTAGAGTGAGGTGGGGGAAAGAGGATGAATTCTGTTTTGTCCATGTTCAGTTTTAGAAATCGAGTAGAAAAGAAAGATGAAATAGAGGATAGACATTGTGTAATTTTGGTCCGTGAGGAAGTGATGTCCGAGCCAGAGAGGTAGATCTGGGTGTCATCAGCATAGAGATACTGAAAGCTGTGGGACACTTATGAGCTGACCGAGGCCGAAGGTGTAGATGGAGAAGAGAACTGAACCTTATGGACAACAAGAGACTGGGTGAGGTGAGGAGGTGGTGTGGGAGAGGGAGACGCAGTATGCCTAGTCTGTTAGATGTGACGAGATCCAGGATAGGGTCAAGTCTGTGATACCAAGAGGTGAGAGAATCTGTAAATACTGATAGGATATTTAGATTGTGAGCCCCAATGGGGACAGTGTTGCAAATGTATGTAAAGTGCTATGGAATTAATAGTGCCATATAAATGAATAAATATTATAATATTATTATTAACAGAAAGGAATTGTCTACAGTGTGAAAGGCAGAGGACAGGTCTAGGAGGACTTTAGCTAGAGCAGTTACGGTTGGTTGATGTAGTCAGAAGCCAGGTTGTCCCCGGTCAAAGAGGGAGCAGTAGGAGAGGTGGGAGGACGGGTCAAGATGGACATACTATTCCAGTAGTTTAGAGGATGGCTTTTTATGGATGTGGGGTGATTGAGGCATGTTTGAATGATGGGGGGGGGGGAAGACACCAGTTGTTTGGTATAAGTTGAAGAGATGGGTTAGTGTTGGGATGAAGACTGGCGAGGTTGGGGGGGGGATAAGGTGGGATGAGAGCGGGTCAAGACCAAACGTGGTGATATGTGATCTTGACAGAAAAGAGGGAGTTGATCTGTCATGGCGGGGAAGCTGGTTTTGGAAGAAGAGGGCTGAGCAGTTATGAGGAGGGACTGTGGGCCAAATATTTCTCTGTTATCAATCTTCTGCTTGAAGGAAGAGGCAAAGTGTTCAGCTGAGATGGGAGGAGAGGAAGACGGTACTGGGGGAAGGAGGAGAGAATTGAAAGTGTTGAATAGCTGTTTAGGGTTGTGAGACAGAGGATATGAGAGATCAGAAGTAGACATGCTATTGATTTATATTTGTTGATTTATAGATTTAATTAAAAAAAAAAACCACAGGTACTGTATTTTTTTATTTTTTAAAACACTTTATGGAAAAAAGCTGAAACGGCGCTATATGTATGATGGTCGTTGGTGCGGCAGTTCTAGCGAAGCCCTGTAAAAAAAAAAAAAAAAAAATGCTCAGATTTAGACTAAAGGCCATTGAAGTAGCGATTTGGAACAAACGTCCACTTCACGTTCGTTTTCCAGAGTTTTTCTCCTGACGTTCGCCCTTGCATTTTGCCTTTTGCAGAAATTTGAGAAGAAGTATTTGGCCGAGCTTTCCTCCGGCTCGCTGAGTAAGAGCACACAGTTTGAGTACGCCTGGTGCCTGACCCGCAGCAAGTACACCACCGACATCCAGAAAGGGGCCGTGCTTCTGGAAGGTGAGCGCCGCCGGATTGCACTTTCCAGCTTGTTTTCGAGCATCCAGATTGGTCCATATCTTCTAAAATGTTTAGGTTCGGGACGAAAGTTCGGTGTTGTAGATTTGAGATCTGGCGTAAGACGTAGTGCCGTAGACTCATGTATCCCTGAAATGTGCAGTGTTCCGATATGTAACGTGTCGAAATGTCCTAAATCTGCGGTATGGTTTCTTTTTTTAAGATCTTTTACCAAAGGGCAACAAAGACGAGCAGCGGGACTATCTGTTCTACCTGGCCGTGGCCCACCACAGATTAAAGGTGAGTGTCGCCGGACTCCGTCTGACCTCTGGGAACTCTGGGGGGTGGAGTAATATCCGATAGGTGATTACTGCGGCTCTGTCCTCCAGGAATATGAGAAGGCCCTGAAGTACGTGAGGACTCTTCTCAGCAAGGAACCAAAGAATACACAAGCCCTGGAGCTGGAGAAGATCATCGAGAAGAAGATGCAGAAAGGTAAGTAGGCATTCGGTGCATGGAACAAGAGTCCTTTAACTTCACCAGCTGTCAACCAATCCCTTGTGTGGCTGACAGCTGCTCTTCCCATCCACATACACATGCACGCTCATTTCTGCTGAGCGTACACATGTTTAGTAATGAGAGAAGGGGATAAGAAGCAGCAAAATATCCCTTTGGGAACTAATAATCGAGTGCACTGAGGTCGACCCCCGCGACTCTGCGGTTGCGATCTCCCACCCCCCCGCCTTTGGGGGTCATCCCTTTCCTGCCCTTGAGTATTCAAAAGTTGTAGTTGTGCTTGGTATAGTAAAAGGGGGGAGCAGAGGACATGGAGGTGTTTACTGCAGAGAGTAATGATGGAAGGACGTAAACATGTCTAGTCTTGACGAGTAGAAGACTGGAGTTGACTAAAGAGATTCAAACAAGTGAAGACCTTCATGGCCATCGGACCCAGTCAGTGCTCACTCCTCAGCCGGCAATTCTCTCCTCGTCACCCACGTCACAACATCTCTGGGGTTTAGTGATCGGTAGAGGTGCCCAGGTTGCCGGGAAGGGGATCGTGAACGCTCCCACAGAGGCCAAGAGCAGACTCTAGACTTAAATACTTTGAATCTTTTTGCTCATTTCCAGAATTACAATGATAATTTTGTATCCGGTGGACAAAAGAGTTAAAGAAAGGGCAAGAGCTGGTGAGGAAGATGTAAAGGTGCGGGGGTGTAGGAAGGGGCAGGAATACATGGAGTGCAGAGAAGGGGAGAGGAGTACGGGAAGGAAGGAGAATAAGGATAGATGGATAACGCTCTTGTCTTCTTTTTCAGAGGGTCTGGTCGGCATGGCCATCGTTGGCGGAATGGCCCTAGGAGTTGCCGGTATCGCCGGCCTCATCGGTTTGGCCATTTCTAAATCCAAATAAAAAGGAATAAAACTCGCACCTGAAGCCTCGTTCTCACTAATCACACACATAATTCAACTAGACGACACCCAGCCCCGAAACGTAACATCAGTGACTGGGGCGCTGCACAGTCCTCCCCGGTTTATACTGCGCTCGCTGAATAAATGAAGTTTACATATAATTGTTCTATGTTTGTGTCGGACCCTCCTAATCCCATCGTCTCCTGATATCTCCATGTTTATCCCGCTTTAGTGTCCTCCATAAACAATAATTTTGCCAATTTTTTTCTACTTCTCGGGTGTTTGTCTTGGATCACGAGACCTGTTTTTCCGGCTGTCATCCTCCCGTCTTTACACCTTCGCAGTGGAATCCTGGTCAGAAGCGCACCTCTTCTTTACCCAAGACTTTATTTTACTTTCAGGGGCGGCGGTCATGATTTTTTTAATCAGTCGTCTCCTTGATTAATCCCTGATGAAGAGCCGGACAATGAGGTTTTATCAGGTCACTGGACCCCAGATAAATATTTTGAGGCCTGTTGTTAGGAGACCCGGTGATGTTGTGTGAGGAGACAATGTCGGAGCTCAGCACAGTCATTCTGTTTGTTCAGTCGGATCCTTTTTCGATGAAGATCGTAAACCTGTCCGGATGAGAGACTGTTTTGTTTGGACGGGTCGCCCCGTCATGCGAGATTGACAGCTACGTATTCATGAACTGTAGTTTAGAAGACGCTTGCTGCTTCTGAACGGACTGGATATTGTTGGTTCATCTCACGACATGGCTGCCCAACCTTCAGTTTTTGCCAATCACAAAGTTGCGTGCCATGTGTCAAAACTACGCAGCCAAATCAAATCTACTTAGCTGCGAAATGCGTGACGGCAAATAGGGAAGACACGTGTATGTACTGGTGCGCCCATCGTCAAGCAGAAATGTGTGGAGTCTGCTCAGGAGCAGAGCCCTTACCACACCTGGCGAATGCCAGCCTTTCTCAGCCTGCACCACACCGGCTGATGCCAAGTGTTTGAACCCACACCACCCTAGGAGATGCTGACCGTCTGATCCTGCGCAATACCCGGGAGATGCCAGATGTCTTACCCTGCACAATACCCAGCCATCTAAGCCTGCACCATTCTTAGTGATGCCAGCCATCTGGGCCCACATTATACCGGCGAAGCCAGTCATCTAAGCCCTCACCATCCCGGGAGATGCTGGCTGTCTGAGCCCGCACCATAACTGAAATACCAGCCGTCTCAGCCTGCACAATACCCGGCGAATGCCAGCCATCTAAGCCTGCACCATCCCGGGGGATGCGGGCCGACTGAGCCCGCGCCATCTTGGGGGATGTAGGACGTCCGAGCCCGCGCCATCCCGGGGGATGGTAGGACGTCCGAGCCCGCGCCATCCCGGGGGATGCGGGCCGCCCGAGCCTGTGCCATCCCGGGGGATGCGGGCCGTCTTATACAGCCAGCATCTCTCCAAATTGCTTCTATTACTCCCCATCAGGTGTGTAGGTCCGCTCCATGACCAATTTTTAAAAATATATAAAATAAAATTGTAAACGTGCCCCTTTTTTCCGTTTTAGAAAGTAAAAACCATTACATCTGATTATTTCTGCATCCATAAAAGCCGGTTCTAGCAAAATATAACCGTTTTCATACGGTAATGATCAACATGTCAACATTGCAGTTTTTCCTTTTGGTACACCCCCACCAGGGAGCAAAATATTTCACACACCCCACAATGAAATCAGTACCCTTTTGGAGGAAGGGGAGGGAAAAAGAAGGGAGATAGAAAGGCCAAAAACATGGAGTCTGGTCTGTCACTGCACCGTTTTTTATGTGATTTTTGTGTCTTCTGTACCTCGCTCCTGATCTGTCCTGTCCCAAAAATGTAACTACCCCCCATATTTATGTAATTAACCCTGGGGCTCTCATGTTACCTGTGCACGCAGCGTTGTCGGATACAGGGCAGTTTTTTTTTTAATAAGATGTTTGTGATTTTTCTTCTTTAATAAAGCGCGTTTGCCGTACGTTTTCCCACAAGTGGAAGAACCGGTTTCCCGGCCGCCGGCCCCGGTATATAAAGCTTGTATTGTATTTATAGGAGACTTAATTCACAGCTAATGTAAATAAAATGATTATTTCAACAGATGTGAAGCGTCAGCTCTTCTGTGCTCCTTTATTTTCTCCCCTCCGGCGGCGCGCAGGTTTTGTGGCCTCCGGCCTTTGTGATGCGGAGGGACGTCGCTGTCGGTGGGATTGTTGTGTTTTCTGTGATTACTGATTGTCACCCAGACATTCATTCACGTGGGAATATTAGAGAGGACTATTCAAGGTGAAGGTCAGAGATGAGGTGGGAGAGGGGTACAAGGGCATACAAGGGGTGATAATAACTGATAAATGACTTAAGATGTACAGATCCAAGTTTCAAGTGAAATAATCAGTGAATTCAAAGTTGATCAGGTTGAAAAATCTATAGTGTCTCTGTTCTTACAATAAAAATCCATAGTGTCACTGCTCTTACAGTAAAGAATCCATAGTGTCACTGCTCATACAGTAAAGAATCCATAGTGTCATGCTCTTACAATAAAATCCATAGTCTCACTGCTCTTACAGGAAAGCATCCATAGTCTCACTGCTCTTACAGTAAAGAATCCATAGTGTCACTGCTCTTACAGTAAAGAATCCATAGTGTCACTGCTCTTACAGTAAAGAATCCATAGTCTCACTGCTCTTACAGGAAAGAATCCATAGTCTCACTGCTCTTACAGTAAAGAAACCATAGTCTCACTGCTCTTACAGCAAAGAATCCATAGTCTCACTGCTCTTGCAGCAAAGAATGCATAGTCTCACTGCTCTTACAGCAAAGAATCCATAGTCTCACTGCTCTTACAGCACAGAATCCATAGTCTCACTGCTCATTCTTACAGTAAAGAATCCATAGTGTCACTGCTCTTACAGCAAAGAATCCATAGTCTCACTGCTCACTCTTACAGTAAAGAATCCATAGTCTCACTGCTCACTCTTACAGTAAAGAATCCATAGTCTCACTGCTCTTACAGTAAAGAATCCATAGTCTCACTGCTCTTACAGTAAAGAATCCATAGTCTCACTGCTCTTACAGTAAAGAATCCATAGTCTCACTGCTCTTACAGTAAAGAATCCATAGTCTCACTGCTCTTACAGTAAAGAATCCATAGTCTCACTGCTCTTACAGTAAAGAATCCATAGTCTCACTGCTCTTACAGTAAAGAATCCATAGTCTCACTGCTCTTACAGTAAAGAATCCATAGTCTCACTGCTCTTACAGTAAAGAATCCATAGTCTCACTGCTCTTACAGTAAAGAATCCATAGTCTCACTGCTCTTACAGTAAAGAATCCATAGTCTCACTGCTCTTGCAGTAAAGAATCCATAGTCTCACTGCTCTTACAGTAAAGAATCCATAGTCTCACTGCTCTTACAGTAAAGAATCCATAGTCTCACTGCTCTTACAGTAAAGAATCCATAGTCTCACTGCTCTTACAGTAAAGAATCCATAGTCTCACTGCTACTTTACAGTAAAGAATCCATAGTCTCACTGCTCTTACAGTAAAGAATCCATAGTCTCACTGCTCTACAGTAAAGAATCCATAGTCTCACTGCTCTACAGTAAAGAATCCATAGTCTCACTGCTCTTACAGTAAAGAATCCATAGTCTCACTGCTCTTGACAGTAAAGAATCCATAGTCTCACTGCTCTTACAGTAAAGAATCCATAGTCTCACTGCTCTTACAGTAAAGAATCCATAGTCTCACTGCTCTTACAGTAAAGAATCCATAGTCTCACTGCTCTTACAGTAAAGAATCCATAGTCTCACTGCTCTTACAGTAAAGAATCCATAGTCTCACTGCTCTTACAGTAAAGAATCCATAGTCTCACTGCTCTTACAGTAAAGAATCCATAGTCTCACTGCTCTTACAGTAAAGAATCCATAGTCTCACTGCTCTTACAGTAAAGAATCCATAGTCTCACTGCTCTTACAGTAAAGAATCCATAGTCTCACTGCTCTTACAGTAAAGAATCCATAGTCTCACTGCTCTTACAGTAAAGAATCCATAGTTCTGCTCTTACAGTAAAGAATCCATAGTCTCACTGCTCTTACAGTAAAGATTCCATAGTCTCACTGCTCTTACAGTAAAGAATCCATAGTTCTCTGCTCTTACAGTAAAGAATCCATAGTCTCACTGCTCTTACAGTAAAGAATCCATAGTCTCACTGCTCTTACAGTAAAGAATCCATAGTCTCACTGCTCTTACAGTAAAGAATCCATAGTCTCACTGCTCTTACAGTAAAGAATCCATAGTCTCACTGCTCTTACAGTAAAGAATCCAAGTCTCACTGCTCTTACAGTAAAGAATCCATAGTTCTGCTCTTACAGTAAAGAATCCATAGTCTCACTGCTCTTACAGTAAAGCATCCATAGTCTCACTGCTCTTACAGTAAAGAATCCATAGTCTCACTGCTCTTACAGTAAAGAATCCATAGTCTCACTGCTCTTACAGTAAAGAATCCATACTCCTAAGTAAATCGTCTCACTGCTCTTACAGTAAAGAATCCATAGTCTCACTGCTCTTACAGTAAAGAATCCATAGTCTCACTGCTCTTACAGTAAAGAATCCATAGTCTCACTGCTCTTACAGTAAAGAATCCATAGTTCACTGCTACGTAAAGAATCATAGTTCTGCTCTTACAGTAAAGAATCCATAGTCCACTGCTCTTACAGTAAAGAATCCATATGTGCTCACTAGATCCTAGTCCATGTACATAAGAATCCATAGTGTTGCATCTTACGACCATGTTAGCTACAGTAAATGAATCCATAGTCTCACTGCTCTTAAGTAAAGAATCCATAGTCTCACTGCTCTTACAGTAAAGAATCATAAGTTCAATGCTTACAGTAAGATCCATAGTCTGCCTGCTGGCTACAGTAAAGAATCCATAGTTCATGCTCATCACAGTTTAAGAATCCATATTCTGCCATAGTAACAGAATCCATGGTCAATTCATACCTTACTGTAGAATCATAGTCACTGCTAGTCAGTAAAGAATACCAAGTGCCACTGAGCTTTCGTACATTAAATATCCGTGTCGCAGCTTCTCTACAGTAATCAGAATTCCAAGTCACGTGTCTTATCAGTGCAAAATCCATAAGTTCTCACTGCTCTTAGTTAAAGCCAATCCTATAGTGTCACTGCAGTTCAGTGAAAGAATCCGATAGTGCAAACCTGCTCATGACCTAGTGCCACAGCTTAGTAAAACCATGTGGTCATCGCTTACGTAAAGGTCCATGGTCCTGCTAGACAGTAAGAATATACTCCCACTGCTCTACGTGAATCCTAGCGTGCCAGCTCTAAGGTGTCAATCCACGCTCCGGAAAGCATTCATAGTTCACTGCTCTGTTAATAAGAGAATGTTCAGACTAAGTAAAGGTCCTAGTGTCAATGCTTCCGCAATGATCACACTATGCTTCCTGCTGCTTACAGTCAAGTCCTGAGTCTCATGGCTCTCACGTAAGAATCCATATGCACATCTTACAGTAAGAATCCTAGTGTCCTGCTCTTACATGTAAAGATCGCATATCTAGTGTTTACATAAAGCATAGATTTCACTGCAGACTTCACCAGTAGTCATTCCTGAGGATTCTGCATAGTCTCATGCTTTGAGATAACAGGTCCATATTTGCATGCATCTATAGAGCAGTAGATGATTCCAGGATGTGTCACTCTCTTCAGTAGATTATATCTCACTGTCATTAGAGAAAAATCCATAGTCCAGTCCTTTTAGAGTAAGATATCACAAGATAAACGTTTTACAAAATAAAGCAAGGCAGCCTCAGTAAGTGACACATCGCTGGAATCAGGATCTCTAGTGCTACATTATGCTGCTGTCAGATAGGAGGGCAAAAACCTCGTTACAGTGTCCCTTTAAGAAAAAGTTAAAGATATCTGCTAAAAATTAAGACGGTTATAGGCTATTCTACTGAAAGTGTAAGGTTATAAGATCACAAGCTTAAATGAATATATGCATAGGCATTCGGGAAGAGCTTTCATTACCATGGAGAAAGGATAGTATTGCATTTATTATCATACAAAAGAATGGAGGTTTCGCGCTGTATAGAAGGTGGGAGACACTGAGCAAGACAGATACTCGAATGAGTCCTGCATTACTCGCGCAGAACGGCCGCCGCCTCCTCCCCTCTGAACTGTAGCGCGTCAGCTACATAGGCTGCTTTCACACTGCAGTTTTTTCACTGATCAGTGTCCATCAGATTTGTGTGCCAAAACCAGGAGTGTCTCCAAAACTCAGAACAGGTGTCAATCTATAGTTTTTCTCTGAAAGTTCCTCTCCTGGTTCCTCTCCGGGTTTTGGCACACAAATCTGATGGACACTGATCAGTGAAAAAACTGCAGTGTGAAAGCAGCCTTAGAAACACAAGCTGACACACTCCTGGCCGGAGAGTTGGCAGCCGTTCCGATCGAGTCATTCGAGATCCATGCGAGTATCTCTCATGCAGCTCCAGCCTAAAGGCAACGTTACACGGCACGATGTTGAAATGATGTCGCCAACGATCTCGTGGGCGCACGGTCGTTTACGACATCGTATTGACATCGTTGGTGAAATGTCATGTCTAGATATCATGGACGACGCACCAACGATGTAGTGAGCAGGTATCGTTCGCACAACCCAGCGAACGATACCAGCTCATTTCTGTGAATGGGCGAAGTCGTCAACGACATTGTTATCGCGGTGTCACACACAACGATGCAGCGGTTGGCTGATCGTTGATCGTGTGATTTGCAGGTTTGGGAACGTTCTCAATCAGTGATCCAACGACTTATCGTAGTTTAATCTCGGTGTTACACGCAACGACATCCTAACGATGTTGCTTGAATGACGCCAAACCCGTAACGTTTAAGTGATATCAACGATGTCTTGCCGTGTAACGGGGCCTTTAGAGTAACCGGTGTTGATAGCTGTGCCCAACCTAGGGGCATGGGTTTGGGTCTAATCTGAAGATACAACTCGATGGAGCCACTTGTCCTCACTGGTTTCTTTCCATACTCCACGTCCGGATTCCTGCTGAGACGGAGCGAAAGGGCCACGTTATCTGTGCCGGTGGAGCAGGGCTAGTGGTTTCTGTCTGCCAGGTGAGCGGGTGCTGGTATAAGTGAGCACACACCTGACGCTGGTCTTCTGTTTACCTTCTCACTAGCTTTCACTATTACGACATTGATCGTTAATCTTTGAAGCCGGGAAGGATCCTGCCATCCAGGTATTTATTAGGGAGGTTCATCTTGACATGAACGCATCACTGGGCACAGATTTCTCCGATAACAGTAAACCACAGATTCCGTTCCAAATGTGATTCATTAATTTCTGTCTGTAAACCAAACTCACCGGCTTCTCCTCCTTGATTGTGTCATCTGACACCTAGCTTTCCACCTCAACAGGATCTGGTAATGTTATGGCTGGACGAAGCCCAAACCACAACTGTAGATCAAAGAGCTTAAAATGTCAACGAGCGCCTGCCAGGTAGACCCGCGGCCCACACGTTCTGCCCAGATCTATCATCAGTTTATGAGGAATGCACGGAAAACGGCAAAATGATTGGAAAGAAACAAGATGGAGAAGATTGCACCATAGAAGACATGATAGACATTGATCAGATACAGTAAATGGTGGTGGTACCAGGCTGTATAATCCTATGGTGCGGTGGATTATCAGTGATAAATACTGCAGCTGTGAGCAGCGTGAGGTGTGATGCCCTCGGCGTGATTGAATTCTCATGGCTCAGCCATAAGTGTATAGGTTTGGTGCAGTGGCTACAGTTGGATACTTGTACCTCAGTCATGCATGCAAAGGTTTAGAGCAGTCACTGTGATTGGATTCTTATGCCTCAGCCATTGGTGTATAGGTTTGGTGCAATGACAGTGTTTGGATACCCATGGCTCAGCCATTGGTGTATAGCAGGGGTCTCAAACTCGGCTGGGTTGGTGGGCCGCACATAGAAAAACATTTACAGCGGGGGCCGCATCCCTTGTAGGATGAAGTGATATTTTTAGTAATACCAGAATTTTTTGCTCAATGTAGTAAAGTACAAATTCTGATCCCTTTCTTGTAGTAATGTCCCCATCCTGTAGTAATGTCCTTTTCTACTGATGCCCCCCATTCTGATCCCTTTTTCTAGTGATGTCCGCCATCCTGATCCCTTTTTCTAGTGATGATCCCTATCTTGATCCCTGTTTCTAGTCATGTCCACCATCCTGATTCCTTTTTCTAGTGATGTCCCTCATCGATCATGGTCCCCTTTTGTAGTGATGTCCCCATACTGATCTCCTTTTGTAGTGATGTCCCCCATCCTGATCCCCTTTTCTAGTGATGTCCCCCTTCCTGATCTCCTTTTCTAGTGAAAGCCCCCACCCCATTCCCCTTTAGTAGTGATGTCCCCATCCTGATCCCCTTTTATAGTGACGTCCCCCATCCTGATCTACTTTTATAGTGATGTCCCCCATCCTGATCTACTTTTATAGTGATGCCCCCGTCCTGATTTACCTTCTTTTTACACACTCAAATACACACTCTATCATACTCACACACAAACCTACTCACAAACCCCCGCCCCCCACACACACATTCTCACACATCCTCATACACACTCTTACACTCACACTCATACACACACTGAAACTCGCACACACTTTCTTATATACACATCCTCACTCACACACTCACCCTCACACACACAACTTCTCACACACACTCACACTTTTCTCACTTTAATGATGCATCGCTCCAGTGCAGGGGGCCGCCGCGGTCCCCGCTGTACTGACTTCCGGCCTCCGCTGTGCTATGACTTCCACCAGCCACCACTCAGACAAGCTCTGTTGCTCATCAAGATCAATGCAATCTGCCAGCCAGAGGCCTGCAGGTGACGTCCTATTCTGCCGTTATCTGCGGGCCTCTCATTGGCTGGCAGCTTGCATTTATCTTGCTGAGTGGCAGAGCTTGTTAGTGCTGCGGACAGAAGTCATCACACAGCGAGGACTACAGCGGCCCCCTGCACTGGGGCGATGCATCATTATGTTGTCCAAGGTGCCGCGGGCCGCATAGTGAAGCCCCAGGGGCCGCATGCGGCCCTCGGGCCGCGAGTTTGAGACCCCTGGTGTATAGGTTTGGTGTGGTCACCGTGATTGGATGCTCGTGGCTCAATCAATGATGTATAGGTTTGGCGCAGTCACCGTGATTTGATAGTCATGCCTCAGTCATCAGGGTAAAGGTTTAGTGTTATCGTCGTGATTGGATACTCATGGCTCACCCATCGGTGTATAGGTTTGGTGTGGTCACCGTGATTGGATGCTCGTGGCTCAATCAATGATGTATAGGTTTGGCGCAGTCACCGTGATTTGATAGTCATGCCTCAGTCATCAGGGTAAAGGTTTAGTGTTATCGTCGTGATTGGATACTCATGGCTCAGCCATCAGTGTATAGGTTTGGTGCACTGACCGTGGATGGATAATCGAGGCTCAGCCATCAATGTATATGTTTGTTGTTGTGGCAATGATTGGATACTCATTGCTCAGCTATCGCTGTATAAGTGTGGTGCAGGGGCCATGGTTGGATACTTGTGGCTCAGCCATCGGTGTATAAGTTTGGTGCAGTCACCATGATTCGATAGTAGTGGCTTAGCCGCTAGTGTATAGGTTTGGTACTATCACCATCATTGGATACTCATGGCTCAGCCATTGGTGTATACGTTTGGTACAGTGGCCCATCCTCTGTATGGTGAAGAGCCATAGAGAGTTTGCTGAGCATTCAGAGCTGTCCTATTGGAAAATTAGCATTTTTTTTTTCTACAATCTCTATGATTCTTGCTGTTTTCATCTTTCCCTTGATCCGGTCTAGTGTCTTTAAGCAGCACAAGAGAATCTGCAAACCATGATGTCATCATCTTGAGGCTTTACCATACAGTATTAGTCAGCTGTTGTGGGGTCACTTTACACATGATGCAGAACCTTTCTGGCACAGTTCATCATGGTCTTAAGCCCCCGTCACACGGGGCGACATCGCCGCCCATTACAGAGGTGACGTGGGGGCGTGGCCTATCGGTGGCGTCATCGCCCCTATGTCGCCTCATGCAAAGGGGCGGTGCCGGGCGGCAGCCTGGTTTCAGAGCAGTTCTCTGAAACCAGGCGACCATCATGGGACGATGTGCACACCTCGCCCCATGTAACCAGGCGCCGGCAACCTGTCAGGCGATGGGACCCATAGGCTCCCATTGTCCTGCATCGCCGCTGGGGTTTTCAGACGCGATGCTGCCTGACAGCTCGCCGGTGCGGGGCTGGAGGTGTCGACCTTGCGGGGCGCCAAAAACGTGCGTGCACCCGCCAGTCGCTGCCGACATCCCTAGCTCCGTCGCCTGGTGTGAGGAGGCCTTAAGAGTTCTTGCAACTCCTTTTTGCAAACGCCAATGCTGTCAAGTGCTTCACCCTGGCCATTCTACTATTACATCCTGCACAACAGGGCAAACGTCCGGTTCTCTGCTGTGAAAGTGACCACTGGCTTCTTGGTTCCTTTTCTGGTCATTGCTTTTATTGGCTGGGCAGCAGCGCTATAGAGCAACATCCATTGGTTGTTGACTTGGATGCTCTTCAGACGTCCATATTTTTGGCCATTGTGGTGCCCGCATGCACAGTTTTGGAAACTGTCTTCCGAACCCAGCCTTGTTACCTCTAAGACAAATGAAGACCACTGTGTTCGTTAAGACCTGCAGTTTTTGTTGATCCATCCCCAAAATCATCTCCCTGTCGCAATCCTGCCTACAAACAATCCCTTTAGTTTAATTTTTGGCTTCTTACGGGTGCGGTCAGGTCCAATCATTTTATTGAAACTCAAGTTTTAGAAATATCTCAAGGATGTTGAGTCTTTACTCCATTTGCACAAACTGCCTAACGTCAATTTACGAACGTAGGGTCCCACCGCCGACTGCCGAAATCTCAACCACGTGCCGGTGAAGAAGACCTGTCCCCAATAAGACAAATACATATTGAGCTTTAGGACAAAGCTGTTACCAAAGAGAAGGGGTGTGAGTACATTGTGAATGTGCGGAGTTTCTGGATGGAGGATGTTTTCTTGTTCAGTCATCAATCTATAATCCGCAGATTAGGATCACACTGCCCCATTGTCCGCGTTCTTCACAAGTGTTTTCCTTATCGCGGGCGAGGATCTGGCACACTTTGCTTCCTTTATTATGCGGAGAAAGGAAGTATCTTAACAACTAATTACTTTATCTATTGAAGAAGCCAAACTTTTACTTTATCTATTTGGAACAGGATCCAACTCGCCAACGTCAGATTTAAAGGGACTTTCCTGAAGCCTGATCTGTTCTATAGTAACATATTGATGCAAAACCTGGACAATAAAGGGACAAGACAGTAGAAGAATTAAAGGAGTTGTCCGGGCTTTTCCTAAAATCTGTATGTGTGTGTATCTAGTACCATGCTAACAGTTTGTATTTACACACTGTTAGCATTTTGCATGGTTACCTACCGGTAGGTATCATGATTCAACATGTCTGGAGGAGCAGCTCAGCACCCATCTAGACGGATGTTTGCACCCAGGCTCCAACAAGGCCGCTCCAGTTCTCACTCCATTCACCTATGTAGATGCTGATCAAACCGCATTGGACTGAACAGTCATCTCCCTCCCTCTGCATCCCTGTGCTGAAGCCGCCCCTCTGTGAAGGAGACGACCGCTCTGTGTAGTGATGCCATGTGAGCGCCATTCAATCTTCCCAGTGTCTGTGCTGTTACTGAAGTGATCATCTGTATCATTGCCACAGCCATCCCCCCTGTGAAGGAGATGACCGCCTGCGATGCAATGTGTGCGCCATTCATTCTTCCTCATGCCCTAGCTGTCACTGAAGTGATCCTCTATCACTGCAAGATCATCCCCCTGTGAAGGAATTAAACAGGGCACACACCGCAGCACGACACAAGCGGTTCATTCTTCTTAACAAAGGGGCGGCTTCGGCACAGTGATACATAGAAAAGATGATGGCTCAATCAGTGCAATGCGGTTCAATCAGCATCTACATAGGTGAATGGGAATGATCCTGTTGGAGTCTGGGGAGGGCTTGCTGGAGACTGGGTACCAATGACCAGTTGTCATGTTACAGCCAGGCTCCAAGACAACACGCCTCTAGTCAGGGGGTAAGCTGCTCCTCCACACATGCTGAATGCAAAATGCTAACAGGGTGTAAATTACAAACTTACCATTTTGCATCCTAGATACACAGATTTTAGGAAAAGCCCAGGCAACCCCTTTAATGCCTTTGAAATGTGAGCTGGAGAAGGATGTATGAATACTGTGGATGGCAAGAAGAACAAACACATCAATTCTGGAACAAATCAAGCCAGACATATCACTGGAAGCAAAGATGATCAAACTAGGACTGTCTACACATCATACGAAGAGAGAAATCACTGGAGAAGGTCATCATGGTGGGAATAGAAGGAACAAGGCGAAGAGGAAGACCAGCAACCCGATGGCTTGATACAATCAAGGAAACGGTGGAAAAGACCCTGGTTGTCCGCCTAGCTTGGAGAGGATCAGGTAACCCATCTAATCTTGGAGAAGACCTCGGTGGAGCTATCTATGCTTGCGAAGGCCCGTGGACCATCTATGCTTTGAGAGGACCCAGGTAGACCCATCTAAGCTTGGAGAAGACCAGGTAGACCTATCTAGCTTGGAGAAACCCAGTAACCTATCTAGGCTTGGAGAAGACCCAGGTAGACCTATCTAGCTTGGCGAAGGCCGGTGGACTATCTATGCTTGCGAAGGCCCGTGACCATCTAAGCTTGGAGAAGACCAGTAGACCTACTAATTGGAGAAGACCCAGGTAGACCTATCTAGGTTTGGCGAAGGCGCGCCGTGTACCCATCTAGGCTTGAGAAGATACTGGGGAATGTATTCTGCACAAGATCGATTTTCCTACAGAGCGTTTCCCATCAATCGCCATGGCTCAGATCGAGCTGAAGGCTATTAAATTAATACATCAATTCCTGAAGTCTCCATAAACTGCTACTTCTGAGTGATCGAGTATAAAAATATTTCTTGGTCTCATAATCTGTGTCCTGTCTGTGCAAATAAAGGTATTTAGACTCTTGTTTATTGGGTCCCAAGCACGGAGTGACTCTGTAGACCAGTATGGAGCGGCTTCATACCTTCATGATCTCCATACCCTTGAATCCATCCATCTGTTCTTAGTGGGAATGATGTCCCAGTGTCTTGCAATTTTACTACACCCAAATTTTTATGCTTAAATTACTATTTTCTTTTTCAAAAACATTCTAGACTGTCTCTACTGAAATGGATCCTTAATGGAAAGAGATCTATCTCCAGTCTTTGGCTTTGATCATTCTCTTGTTAGAGGCTCATCGTCTTGTCTTGTAACCTAGTGCAATGCATTGAGATTTACACAAGAGGGCTATCTTGTTGCATTCGCCGGAGAGACTGTGAAAGAGAATGTGAGGTTCTATCTGGACTTGTATGAGGACGGTCCTGTGCTGACGGCGGTGCTGAGATTCTCTGTCGTGTGACCTTGTGTTGACTCCAGGTTTCGTTCTGTTTATTAAGTGTTGAAAGTTCGGCTTCATGAAGTGTCACTCCAGTGATTAAGCAGAAAAGAAATATGAAATGTTCATTAGTAATGTCAATAATGTCAATAAAACCTCTTACTTGGATTCAATGTTTAATGGCATCATATGAGGGCGCGTACCCTGTCATTTAAAGTGGGGAGGATACATGAAGAAAAGCTCCCGCCCTTGTCTTTGGTCAATGAAGGCTATTCAGGGGGAAAAGGATGGCAGTAACCGAATTTGGTCTATTCACGTCTTTAGTAGAAGAAAACCCTACATGTGGCAGTCAGACATCATAATATGTATATTCTATAGTTTAGCAGTGATAACCTGAAGAAAAGTTCCTGTATCGCTCCCTGGGGGTTACAGGAGACTTGCAGTGGAGAAAGTAACTTAGATCTGACTTGTAAGTTCCTCTCACGCCTTTTGTAATAGATACCCAATATGTGGAGTCATAGGACATCTATCCTCTGTAACTGGGGGACAAAACTATTTAGAGGAAGTCTTGTATTGCTCCTTCCTTGAGGTCCGTGGGGAAGTTACTGTAACCGGCTCTGATCTTTCCTCTTGTTCTCACTTTCCTCCACCCCTCCATTTTTCTTTGCGCTCCCCAACTTCAGACGAGCACTTACATTGGAAACTAAGATTAAAGTCATGATTAGTGATGAGCGAGCACTAAGATGCTCGAATGCTCGGTACTCAAGATAAGCATGGAGAACGCTTGGGCGGGCTCGACTCGAATACTAAGTTGTAATGAAAGTCAATGGTAACCTCAGCATTTTTCTGGAAGTTTCTTTCCTTCTCTCCTTGTCTCCTTCTCTCCTCTCCTCCTTTGCTCCTCCTCCTCTCCTCCTTCACTCCTCCTCCTCTCCTCCTTTTCTCCTTTCCCATTACATACCTCCTCTCCTCCTTTCTCCTCCTTCTCCTCTCCTCCCTCCTCCTTTGCTCCTCTGTTACATGCCTCCTACCTCCTTTGCTCTCTCTCCTCTGATTTTCTTTCCTTCTCTTCTCCTCTCTCCTCTCTCTCCTTTGCTCCTCCTTCCTCCTTCTCTCCTACTTCACTCCTCATCTCCTCCTCTCTCCTCCTCCTCTCCCTCCTTTGCTCATCTGTTACATACCTCCTCTCCTCCTTTGCTCCTCCTTCTCCTTTGCTCCTCCTCCTTTGCTCCTCCTCCTCTCCTCCTTCTCCTCCTCTTCTACTTCACACCTCATCTCCTCCTTCTCCTCCTCTATTCCTTTGCTCCTCTGTTACATACCTCCTCTCCTCCTTTGCTCCTCCTCTCTCCTTCACTCCTTCTCCTCTTCTCCTCTCCTCCTTGCCCCTCCTGTTACATACCTCCTCTCCTCCTTTGCTCCTCTTCCTCTCCTTCACTCCCCTTCACTCCATCTCCTCCTTCTCCTCCTCTCCTCCTTTGCTCCTCTGTTACATACCTCCTCTCGTCCTTTGCTCCTCATCCCTCCTTCTTCAAACTCAAACATCTGCAATAGTTGGCCAAGCAATGAGTTTACCCAAGCACCCCGATGCTCAATTGAGCAGCGAGCAATTCCAAGTGCACTCGCTCAACTCCAGTCATGATCCGTATCAAAACTATTTCTTCCCCCCCCATTGAAATTTGTTTTTTTTAGCAAATTTTAGAAATTTTCTCCAGTTTGCAATAAACAAAGCACGAATAATGTACATAACTAATATAAGGCCCCTTTCACATAGGCGTTTTTTTTGAAAATCCGTCAGATTTACCGCATCTTCCACCTAACGGCCACACTCGCGGCAAGCCCCATGCATTGTGTATGGAGCTTGCGGTCATGTGCAGCAAGTGCGGTTTTGCCAGTTGCGGCACTTGCGGCCACGTAAAAAAAAACGCGGTCAGCAGCGGGTTTTTTTGTCGCGCAACTGCCGCATCTGCCCCAACGGCAAAACCGCAGCTTTCCACAAGCCCAAATCAATGGCATGTGCAGCAGATGCGGTAAATCTGCCGTCTGCCACATTTTCAAAAAAACACTATGTGAAAGCAGCCTAACAGGGGTTTATCCAAATTAGCAAAATATCATTATTACGGACTACTGTTCTCTCCTATTGACCCATGTCTTTAGTACTTAGCAGAGCCCCTTTGGCTGTTGCAACCTGCTGCAAACATGATACATCACCAGATATCAGCTTCTGAGGAATCCTAGCCCATTTCTCTTGGGCAATAGCCTCCAGCTCACAGGTATATAATATGTATTTATACTGATACAGTGGCTAATATATTCACTAATTTGCATTCTAGACCCACCCAGAGAGCAATGATCCCAAGCAGATCACTGCGTCCAGTGCTCCTCAAAGAATCTGAAGCGGCTGTGACAGTTGTTGAATTGAACTTTCTATTCAGAATAAGTAGGCACCGAAAATTTATCCCAAAAAAACTTTATTGATCCCAGCATGCACATCAGACAGAAATTGTATAATGTTTTGGCCACACTGGCCCTTTATCAAGCCATTGAAGAGAGTGGTACAGTTGTCTGAATTGTCCCAAAAAAATCCATGAGAGTGAAAATTCTTCTCCAAAGAAAACTTTATTGATCCCAGCATGCACATCAGAAGGAAAATGTTCAACGTTTCAGCCACACAGGCCCTTTATCAAGCCATTGATAAAAGGTGTGCAGTTTGAATTGAACCCCATGCAAAATGTTTCATGGCATTAAAGTGATCTTTGCAGCAAATCCAAATGTATTAATTGCCCTTGAGGAACGAGTTAATACTCAGGAACATTGCTGAAAGCTGCATTTTCCACAGGTCGTAACCGCTGAAAGAGGCAGCAGGTCATAACAGCCGGAGGTGCTCTATTATTTACTAAATTAGGACTGGTCGTGAAGGGTGTGAATATTGAGTCGGCACTAATTTGTAAATGTAGCATATTTTGATGAATTTGCAAAAAAAGAAACTTGTTATATTAGTTGTTCTTGTTTCTTTGCAACAGACCAAACAGCGCAAGGTTAGTAGGAGTGAATAATATCGATCTCAACTATACACACTCAGTGGTGAAAAAGTTTAAGAGATTATCTGAGAATTTTGTCTTTATCCTTGGGCTATGCATAGTTTCTAATAATATATCAAAACATATAATTATTGTTTGTCCTAACCGCCCTGTGTCAAATTTCCTAATCCCCTAGCTTTCACTTTATCCGCGCTAGTGATGAGTGAGCACTTCAACGCTCGAGTGCTCAGTACTCGAAACGAGCAGGTTGGACGTTTGGACGGGCTCAACTCGTGTACCGAGTATAATGGAAGTCAAGAGATTCCCTTTGACTTCCATTATACTCAGTACACGAGTTGTGTCCATCTGAGTGTCCAACCTGCTCGATTCAAGTACCGAGCACTCGAGCAGTGTACCTGCAAGCAGCGCTACCGGAGATGACAGTTGCCCCTCATCAGCAGCAAGTGCACAGTGCCCATGGCCACCCTTTACAGTAGTTCATGTACGAGTGCACTATCTATTGCCCTGTAAAAGGAGGATACCCATCGCAGAAGAATAGTCAATATCTACTGAGCATTTGCAACCTGTTAGGAGAATACTACAGGACCTATCCAAAACCAACCGGGTTAGCAAAAGCCTCTGACATGCAGGTTTTCAGAAAGCAATATCTGGAGCATTGAGCACTTATGGAACTTGATTGCATTTGACAACTTCATTATTTCAGGATTTTCATGTTATTGAAATTTTCAGATGACTTCTATGGAGAAATACTGAGTATTGGAATGACCTAAAAGAAACTTATTTAAATATGTTGTAAAAATCCCAGAGTTCCCCTGATTTAGTTGCTGTTTTCCATTTGGAGCTGCGCCACTCCATTGCAGAGATATTCACATTTGTTTCTTCCAGAGTGCAGTATGTGAAATCTCTGTTTGCAGTTCAAGTGGGTATTTCTTGAGTCTTCTCTGGGGGCATGTGCTTTCTTCCTTGCCTCCCAGACGCTACCAATTACAGCTTAACCACATCTGAGACTGTGATTGATGAAAGTACATATCTCCAGAGAAGACCGCAAAGAAACCCCAAATGATCTGCAAGCAGAGATTTCACATACTTAAAGCCATTATTTAAATAGGACGTGTAACTTATTTAAAATGAGTTAAATACCTTGTAAATTTACCTGTGCTCATCTGATTCAGCCGCCTTTTCCGTTTTGAATTGTGTAATTTCATTGCAGAAATATTTGTTTATTCCAGAGCACAGCATGTGAACTCTCTGCTTCCAGTCCATGGGGGTGGTTCTTCAGAGTCTTCTAAGGAGGCGTGCACTTTCACCCCTCCTAATAATAGTCTCGATCTTGAGCTGTTGTTGGAAACATCTAGGAGGGAGAGGTGAAAGAACATGCCTCAACAAAAGATTGAAGAAACACAAGCGGAAATTTCACATGCTGTGCTTCGGTAGAATCAAATGTGAATATCTCTGCAATGGAACGACGCAGAGCAAAAGGGATAAAAGCAATAGAATCAGGGGAGCTCAGGGAATTTTAAAAGGTATTTATTTATTTGTTTTAAATGGCTCTAGTGGTGGAATTGGAAGCTTTTACCATTTTTTTGGAAACAAAAGAGGGACTCATTGGTCCTAAGTAATCAAACCCCAACCCAATAAGCTTCTTACAGGCTTGTTGGACACATGAGAAGAATCTGTCAGCAGGGTCTTTCCTTACTGCAGTTCAGGAGTCGCGGGTTATAGGTTTCAGGTAATTGTGTGATATTCCTGTACACATAATTATTTTGTTTTTTGATCGAACAACTTTTCCCGTCACTGATAATAACCCAAAGCTTCAGCCAACGTGATTCATAATACACGAATGCCATACGTCTCGTGCACGTCTCTTCAGTCACCCTGCAATCACAAGGTCTCAAGGCCGCTCATGCGAGCAGAAGTTAAATTACCCGCTGATCTCATTGAAAGAACAATTGGGCATTGGCACATACCATGCACAGCGAGGCACGCCGTATCCTGACTGTGACGGCGATGGATGTGTGCGAGGAGGATACGGCTTAAAGAGAACCACATCGAGGTGGAAAAAGCGGTAATATATCATAAACTTGAGTTATCACATTTATTTAAAAAGTAATCGTCATTAGCACTCAGGATAATAAGAAACTTTGTAATATGTCAGAGAAATCTGCTTTTTACTCCAGGATTGATCGATTCATCCTCAATTCAGGGGTAAAGTCGATAAATTACTAGGTGATTAAGGAAATGGCAGTTGGTGCTCGTAATGTTCTATGAAGGGGGAGGAGATAGAATGTGAAAGACATTCTGCTGCAAGTTCCCCTGAAGTGACAGTTACACTTTAAAGCTATGGTTAAAATAAAAAGTTAAAGGTCACCTGTCACCAGTTTTGGGGGTTATAAACCCTGCCCACCCCCTTTAACATGATGCGATTGGGGTTCCTGTAAACCCTTTATATCCCAGACCTCCCCCTGCACCTCAGCAAGTTTTTTTCTGTCCGCGCCATATGCTAATTTACTTGTTGGGTCATGTGGGGGTCTGCAGTGCCACCCCGCTCCATGCCAGCACATAGCAACGTCATCCACACAATTCCCAGGTCTCGTTCCTGCGCAGAGGCCCCTCACTGTGCCCTATTGATGAGCCAGTGATTCCACTGCGCAGGCACGAGTCTTTGGTCTTGCATCAGCCGCACAGTGCCCGATGTCTCGTGCCGGTTGCAGTGGAATCACTGGCTGTTCAATAGGGCACAGTGAGGTGTGTCGCTGCGCAGGCGCGAGACTTTGGGCACTGTGTGTCTGATGAGAGACTGAAGTCTCGCGACTGTGCAGTGTTATCACTGGCTCTTCAATACGGTACAGTGAGGCGCCACTGCGCAGGCGCAAGATGTGGGAATTGTAGTAACGTCATTCACTTGCACACAGTCAGGATGGGCGGTGTTGGCATGAAGGCGAGAGAAAGTGCAAAAATGCAACAGCTGCATCTTTGCAGCTCTTGTGATAAATGAAACTAACTTTATTTAAACGTACTGCAGACAAATGACACCAAAATGCAGCAAAACCTGCTTTTTTTACTGCCATGAGAGCAGGTTTTGCCTGCAGAAAAAAAAGTAGTGTGAATATAGCTTTACAGCAGACGTCCAGTAACTGCTATGGAAGTTCTCCTATGGTGCTGTAGAAATTGTGTTTGAGGTTTTTTGGTACCAATACTTGTTTGGATGCTCCCCTGCCTCCTTTATACTGATGAACAGTCGGCTTGGCTGAGAGTTCTTATGTCTACAGCTCTATAAAACCGCCAGCGGACTTCTCATGTCAATGTTTATCTCACCAGGGAACAAAAAGGAGTTAAATCTGAGCTTCCTTATCCAGATGGTGTTAAGAAAGAGTCCATAGGCCGCCATACACATCCAACGTTCAAAGGTCTAAAAGCTGCCAGACATTTCGGGTTCCTAATCAGTATCAGTACCAAGCTACAACTTGCCTACACATCATACAAGACATCATAGAAGACCAATCATTGGAGAAGGACATCATGGTGGGAAGAATAGCAGGGACTCTCTGCGGCTTTTGACACAGTTGACCACCATCTCCTACTCTCTATGCTGCACTCCATTGGTATAAAGGACACGGCTCTCTCCTGGTCTCTCCTATCTCTCTGACCGCTCTTTCAGTGTATCATTCTCTGCTCCTCTTCTCCCCTCTTCCTCTCACTATTGGGGTCCCTCAGTGTTCGGCTTCCTTGGACCTCTTCTCCTTCTCTCTCTCTTTACACGGCCTCGATTGGACAGACCATCAGCAAATTTGGCTTTCAGTACCATCTCTATGCTGATACACACAACTATACACTTCTGCCCCTGACCTTACCTCGCTCTAATAAAGAACACCAATGACTGTCTAACCCGCAGTCTCCAATATCATGTCCGCTCACTATCTGAAACTTAATCTTTCCAAAACTGAACTTCTTCTGCTCCCGCCCTCCACTAACCTCCCAAAATCTGACATCTCCCTCTGTGGTGGCACCAGATAACGCCTAGTCAGCAGGCTCCTGTCTGGGTGTTATGTTTCACTCTGATCTTTCCTTTACCCCATATATACAATCTCTCGCCCGCTCTTTCGCTTGCACCTGAAGAACATCTACAGAATTTGCCCCTTTCTCACCTTGGAAACCACAAAACCCCTCACTGTGGCCCTAATCACTCCCGCCTTGACTATTGTAATTCTCTTTAAATTGGCCTCCCCCGCACTAGACTCCCCCTCTCCAGTCCATCCTTAATGCAGCAGCCAGGATCACCTATCTAGCTAACCAGTTACTAAGACGCCTCCGCTCTATGTCATTTCAGTGGCTGCCTATACACTATAGGCTCCAATTCAAACTGCTTGTTCTCACCCACAAAGCTCTTCACAGTGCAGCACCTCCCTATATCTCCTCCCTCATCCTCTGTCTATCACCCCACCCATTCTCTTTGCTCTGGAAGTGACTTTAGACTCACTTCTGCATTAATCCGAACCTCCCACTCCCGTTTCCAAGACTTCTCCAGAGCTGCACCAATTCTCTGGAATGCTCTACCCAAGAAATTAGGTGTATCCACAACTTACATAGTTTCAGGCGATCCCTAAAAACACATCTTCTTGGGGGGGCCTATCATGATCCCTAGTCAAAGCCACTTAGACATAGCCTATCCGCTCCACTAGTCTCATATGCTTTACAAATAATGGTTGGTGGCCACTTATGCTGCTCCTATCTGTTCCCCATCTCCTCTAGTTGACTATACCATCATTATAAATAAGCCCCTGTACTTTGTGTCACCCCCACCTCATTGTAGATTGTAAGATCTTATGAGCAGAGCCGTCATTATTTTGCTTTAATTATTGTATTATGCTTGTTTGTATTTGTATTGTATCTTCTGATATGTTTCTTATGATTGTTTAAACATTAAGCTCTGAATTATGGTGGAATATGTTGGCGCTATATAAATAAAGATTAATTTTTTTATAAAGGGAAGACCAGCTACCCAACGTCTTAATACAGTCAAAATAATGGCAAATAAGACCCTGGTGGTCATATCTAGGCTTGGAAAATACCTGGTAGATCTATCTAGGCTTGAAGAAAAATCCAGTGGACGTATCTAGGCTTGGAGAAGACTGTGGACCACTGTATCTAGGTTTGGAAAGACCCTGGTGGACCTATCTAGGCTTGGAGAAGACCCTGGTGGACCTATCTAGGCTTGGAGAAGACCCTGGTGGACCCCTCTAGGCTTGAAGAAGACCCTGGTGGACCTATCTAGGCTTGGAGAAGACCCTGGTGGACCTATCTAGGCTTGGAGAATACCCTGGTTGACCTATCTAGGCTTGGAGAAGACCCTGGTGGACCTATCTAGGCTGGAGAAGACCTGGTGGACCTACTGTTATCTAGGTTTGGAGAAGACCCTGAGTGGAACCTATCTAGGCTTGGAGAATGACCCTGGTGGACCCCGTCTAGGCTTGGAAGAAACCTTGGTGGACCTTATCTAGGCTTGGAGAAGACCCTGGTGGACCTATCTAGGCTTGGAGAATACCCTGGTTGACCTATCTAGGCTTGGAGAAGACCCTGGTGGACCTATCTAGGCTTGGAGAAGACCCTGGTGGACCTACTGTATCTAGGTTTGGAGAAGACCCTGGTGGACCTATCTAGGCTTGGAGAAGACCCTGGTGGACCTATCTAGGCTTGGAGAAGACCCTGGTGGACCTATCTAGGCTTGGAGAAGACCCTGGTTGACCTATCTAGGCTTGGAGAAGACCCTGGTGGACCTATCTAGGCTTGGAGAAGACCCTGGTGGACCTACTGTATCTAGGTTTGGAGAAGACCCTGGTGGACCTATCTAGGCTTGGAGAAGACCCTGGTGGACCTATCTAGGCCGCACAAGATCCATTTTTCTACAGAGTGTTCATCCGTCACCATGGCTAAAGATTGAGCTGAGGGAAAATTAAAATAAAAATAAAATCAGTATCTGAAGAAACTTGTTCAAATGAGTAAGCAATGAAGGAAGCGTCTGCTGTCTGAAGGACCCCGATATCTGCTGGCTTGGCCAGCAGTCTAATATACTTTGGGGCCTCTTGATTCTCTCTTGTTGGTTGATGTCAGAAGAGATAAGGATCTGGAACATTTTTGGACTTCCAATCCTCTTGTTCTCTAAAAAATAAGCCACCAATAGATGTGTCCAGCGGTGGCTCCTGTAGAGAACACAAGAACGCTCGGCAGAGCTTGTGCTCCTATGTGTGCAGGAGTTGGGGAACATAAATGCTGGATAACCCATTGTTGGAACCATCTTTTGGCCAACATCCTTCTATTGAGTATGGGATGTCCACGCTCTCACAATCTCAAAGGCCAATAGTACGGCTCTAGAACCTTTGTGTAGGTTCCTCTTGATATATTTGGTTTGTAAAAAGAATAATGATTTGGTGTAATGTCTACAAAAATGCTAATATTTTTAGTATATTTTTCCTTTCTATTTTTGGGGGGTGAAGTCTTTATGAATCTGGCACATCTTTCCATATAATTCTTCTAGCCACAGATGTTTTACCACTTTTCACTCCAGTCCATATAGGAATGAGTTTGTGACTTTCTTACAACTTTTTGGAAAAAGTTGCAGTTCATAATTTGGTTAAAAGCACCTTAACGTAGCCAATCAGACCCAGAAAGTCTCAAATTTTTAACCAAATATGTGCAAATTTGTTACTCTAGACCAGCGGTCCCAACCTTTCTGACCTTGAGAGCCACAGCCTGCTCTGAGAGAGGGTCATGAGCCATATCCAGCTCTTAGAGAGTTTCACAAGCCACATCCAGCTCTGAGGGAGGGTTACAAGTCACATAGTGCTCTGAGAGAGGGTCACAAGCCACATCTAACTCTGAGAGAGGGTCACGAGCCACATTCAGCTCTGAGAGAGGGTCACAAGCCACATCTAACTCTGAGAGAGGGTCATGAGCCACATCCAGCTCTGAGAGAGGGTCACGAGCCACATTCAGCTCTGAGAGAGGGTCACAAGCCACATCTAACTCTGAGAGAGGGTCATGAGCCACATCCAGCTCTGAGAGAGGGTCACGAGCCGCATCCAGCTCTGAGAGAGGCTCGCGAGCCACATCCAGCTCTGAGAGAGGGTCGGGAGCCACATTCAGCTCTGAGAGAGGATCACAATCCACATCCAGCTCTGTGAGAGGGTCAGGAGCTACACCCAGCTCTGAGAGAGGGTCACGAGCCACATTCAGCTCTGAGAGAGGGTCACAAGCCACATCTAACTCTGAGAGAGGGTCATGAGCCACATCCAGCTCTGAGAGAGGGTCATGAGCCACATTCAGCTCTGTGAGAGGGTCAGGAGCTACACCCAGCTCTGAGAGAGGGTCACTAGCCACATTCAGCTCTGAGAGAGGGTCACGAGCCACATTCAGCTCTGAGAGAGGGTCACGAGCCACATTCAGCTCTGAGGGAGGGTCACGAGCCACATTCAGCTCTGAGGGAGGTCAGGAGCCACATCCAGCTCTGAAAGAGGGTTGTGAGCCACATCCAGCTCTGAGAGAGAGTCATAAGCCACATCCAGCTCTAAGGGAGGATCACAAGCCACATTCGGCTCTGAGAGAAGGTAACGAGCCACATACAGCGCTGAGAGAGGATTACAAACCACATCCATCTCTGAGGGAGGGCCTCACGCCACATTTGGCTCAGAGAGGCTTGCAAGTCACATCCAGCTCCGAGAGAGGGTCATGAGCCACATCCAGCTCTGAGAGAGGGTCACGAGCCGCATCCAGCTCTGAGAGAGGGTCAGGAGCCACATCCAGCTCTGATAGAGGGTCACGAGCCACATCCAGTTCTGAGAGAGGGTCACGAGCCACATCCAGCTCTGATAGAGGGTCACGAGCCACATCCAGCTCTGAGAGAGGGTCAGGAGCCACATCCAGCTCTGAGAGAGGGTCATGAGCCACATCCAGCTCTGAGAGAGGACCGCGAGCCACATCCAGCTCCCACACTTCACAGTAGTGACACCCAGAGCCCTCATTACTGGCATAATGACTGCCAAAGCTTTTCAACAGAAATCACACTGAGAAAGTATACCAAGATCCTTCCTACCTTACCCCTATTCAGATTTGCTCTTCTGTGAGGGGCTACTCCCAAAAGTCACCATCTGGAGTCCTGCTCTTCATAGCTGTTTGGTAAACTTGGTGCTGGAAGACAGCCATGATCCACACAACTCGGGCCCGACAACCTCATGTGGCTCCCGAGCAACAGATTGGGGACCCTTCCTCTAGACTATGGTGGAAATAGCCTCGATACGTCTCCTGCTTTGTGTTTACACATTATCTTCTGGGAAGTGTATGCAAAATGTCAGAAAGTCTAAAATTTTTCACAAATAGTCGCACATTTTTTATGCTAGACAACTGTGGAAATAGTCTTAATACGTGCCCTGCTTTGTGTTTACCCGTTGTTTTCTGGCCAGTATCTGTTGCACCGAAACTCCTGTCGCCACCACGTAAAGTATTTGGTCCTGACACGATAGCACGTGTAAATATTAACCATTTTTCTAGGCCAGTTATTTTTTTGAACCATCGGAATGATGCAGTTTACGTTTCATAAATGAGATCCTGTCAATGTACAGCGAGAGGAGTGCAACTTTTTTGCAGTTTTTGAGATAAGAACGGTCACGTAAACTCGACCTGTGCCTCAGACATTAATCCCAGGCTGTGCCGCGACCCTGCCTTGTGTACCATGGGCTGCAATGTAAAGGAACGTCAATTATTAACGAGATCTGCCAACAAAAACTCTCTCACTCAATAAATGTGTTGTAGCAAACATTGACTTCCTTTGGGAGAATTTGCTCCTCGGTATAGATTTATGGGGAATAATTTACCACAGATGTCATAAATCTGTGTAATTATGGATGAAACCTTATAGTCCGGAGAAAGGTGGTGGTAAAATACGACTCGTTAGCACGAAACTGAAGACTCGGGAAGAAAATGTTCAAAAAAGAAAGTCCTTAAATTCTGGATTCTCTTTGGTTTCAGCATTCGGTCGGGTCAAGGGCAGTTTTGGTTACATAGTAGACGAATCTACGGGAACACAACCTGCTCTTGTAACACGACAGATGATAAAAGTGTTGGAGGATCGGAATGTTGCTGATATATCTTAGAATAAACACCAAAAGGACAAAAATTCAAAAAACTTACCAAAAAAACAGCCAAGGTCTGACATCCATTGCACAGCAGTCCCCAATGATAAAGGTCACACAGGTGCATTATACCGATGCAGCAATCCCTCTCAAGTTGCCATGACATGGGGAGGTGATCGGTTGTGTTTTATATGCGGACCAGGGGCGGAACTACACTGGTGCAGCTGGTGCAGCTGCACCAGGGCCCCGACCGGCTGGGGGCCCCTTCAAGCCTGGAGGGGGGCCCCCAGCCGACCCCCGCAAGCCGCCGCCAGAGGAGAGGAGGGTCAGGCAAGGGAAGCAGAGAGCTTCCTGCTTCCCCTGCCTGATCCCGCCCCTCCTCTCCTCTGCTCCTCCGGCTCCTAGAACACTTCCGCGCGGCTCCCAGGTAGGAGAGCATCGTGCCTGCGGCTCAGTGTGGCTCCCAGCGGCACCCTCCCCCCCCTTTCCGGGCCGCGCCGACGGCCAGCGGAACCCCTACCCCCTGGTCGCGCCGACGGCCAGTAGCCCCGCCCCCCGGGCCCGCGCCGACGGCCAGTAGCCCCGCCCCCTCCGGTCCTCTCCTGCACCAGGGCCCCCGGGGGTGACGGTCCGCCCCTGATGCAGACAGATGAGGTTTTCATGGGTTATCAGTCACACAGGTATGTGTGATGCAGAATGTCTGTATCACGTCCATACTATTAGATCAGGCGAGTTGCCCAGCACTATATATATGCACCACACTGGACAGACGCCCTAAATGGGCCCAACTGCATCCTGCATAAAGATAAACTGCAAAAAATTGAGGAATGATAATGTGAAGTATCGGTGGACATTTTGACCAAAATGCGTAACCCACGTCAAGGTTCCTCACACTTACGAGTCCCTAACTATATATGGCAGGTTGAGAGCGATTCTTGCACTTCTGTTGCCTTTATCATTGGGGCGAGCTGTGTCCCGCTGAGTACAATGGATATCGGATTTTTTGGCTGTTTTTTGGTGAGTTTATTGAATATCTTAGTGTTTTTAGTCCCTGTGCCCACTTGTGGGAAGGGATCCGTGGTTCAGACACCCTGGCCATAGAATCGGCAACACTTTCTTTTCATCTGTGCCCTGAGATTTTTACTCTTTCTTGTTAGAGGATTTATCATTTGTGCCTGACCTGCCCCATAAAATTTAAAAAGAGGCCGCAAAAAACTTCTTAATTGGTTTCTTTTTTTCACCTGTTGACTCACATTCGAGCAGCTTTGCCAACAAAGCAAATAAGAAGGTCGTCACATGAAACAACAGGTTTCAGTCTTCTAGATTTTTCCTGTGTACTTTTTTTTTTTTCTTAGTACAGTGTGGAAAGTATGTAGTCAGCCACCAATTGTGCAAGTTCTCCCACTTAAAAAATTGACCTGTAATTGACATCATAGGTGACCTCAACTATGAGAGACAAAATGAGAAAACAAATCCTGAAAATCGCATTGTCTGATTTGGATGGAATTTTTTTTTCAAATTTTGGTGGAAAATAAGTATTTGGTCAATAACAAAAGTTCATCTCAATACTTTGTTCTAACTCCTTTGTTGGCAATGACAGACGTCAAATGTTTTCTTTAAGTCTTCACCAGGTTGGCACACACTGTCGGTGGTATGTTGGCCCATTCCTCCATGCAAATCTCCTCTAGAGCAGTGATGTTTTTGTGCTGCCACTGGGCAACATGGACTTTCAACTCCCTCTAAGGGTACCGTCACACGGGGCGACGGTTGCGGCGATGTTGCCGGCGATGCGCGGGAGCGCGCATCCCTGACAACATCGCCGGGGAGATGTCACACGGAGCAACTTACCGGCGATGTCGCCGGCTAGTTGCCGTGGCTATCGCTCGCTGGGTTGCCCAGCAACCCAGCGAGCGGTAACTCGCAATGTTGGAGATAGGCGGTGTCGCCCGCAACATTGCAGGTTGCCGCGTTACACAGGGCGATCAGGCATGATCGCCTGAGCAACATCGCCAGGTTTCCCAACATTGTTGAGAAACCTGGCAATGTTGCTCAGGCGATTCATCGCCTGATTATCGTCCTGTCACACGCGGCAATTCGCCGGCGATGTCGCCACAATTAGGCCACGCCCCTGTGTTCCCGGCAACATCGCCGGCGATATCTCCCCGTGTGACGGTACCCTCAAGGTTTTCTTTAAGGTTTATATCTGGAGACTGGCTAGGCCACTCCAAGACCTTGAAATGCTTCTTATGAAGCCACTCCATCATTGCCCTGGTGGTGTGTTAGGAATCATTGTCATGCTGAAAGACCCAGCCACTTTTCATCTTCAATGCCCTTGCTGATGGAATAGGTTTGCACTCAAAATCTCACGATAGATGTCCCCATCCATTCTTTCATGTACACGGAAAAGTCATCCTGGTCCCTTGGCAGGAAAACAGTCCCAATGTATGATGTTGCCACCCCCATGCTTCACAGTAGGTATGGTGTTCTTTGGATGCAAGTCAGCATTCATTCTCCTCCAAACATGACGAGTTATGTTTCTACATAACAGTTCTACTTTAGTTTCATCTGATAATATGACATTCTCCCAATACTCATCCAAATGCTCTCTAGGAAACTTCAAATGGGCCCAGACATGTACTGGCTTAAGCACAGGGACAGGTCTAGCACTGCAGGATCTGAGTCCCTGGCGGTGTAGTGTGTTACTGATGGTAGCCTGTTTAACATTGGTCCAGCTCTCTTCAGGTCATTCACAACCCCTATGTGGTTCTGGTATTTTTGCTCACCATTCTTAAGATTAATTTGACCCCACGAAGTGAGATTTTGCATGGAGCCCAAAATCGAGGGAGATTATCAGTGGTCTTGTATGTCTTCCATTTTCTAATTATTGCTCCCACAGTTGATTTCTTCACACCTAGCTGCTTGCCTATTGCAGATTCAGCCTGGTGCAGGGCTACAATGTTGTTTCTGGTGTCCTTCTCCAGCTCTTTGGTCTTCACCATAGTGGAGGTTGGAGTGTGACTGTTTGAGGTTGCGGACAGATGTCTTTTATACTGATAACAAGTTCAAACAGATGCCAGTACTACAGGTAATGAGTGGAGGACAGAGGAGCCTCCTAAAGAAGAAGTTACAGGTCCGTGAGAGCCAGAAATCTTGCTTGTTTGTAGGTGACCAAATACTTTGCCACCAAAATTTGAAAAAATATTTCTTTCCAGATCAGACAATGTGACTTTCAGGATTTGTTTTCTCATTTTGTCTCTCATAGTTGAGGTCACCTATGATGTGAATTACAGGCCGACCTCATCTTTTTAAGTGAGAGAACATGCACAATTGGTGGCTGACTCAATAAGTTTTTGCCCACTGTAATTGTTATTTTTCTGATCGATTGAGGCGAGCTCTGATCTTACTCGTTGTACATACGCATCAGGGAAGAGCTGGAGAGAACTGACAAACTCTCAAACTCGATTTGTGCAAAAAGAATTATTGGAGGACATGTCCAATTTCCTCGAGAGATCAGCTATGACAAAGGGCTATTTTAAGTAAAAATATTTTGTGAAATATCGTATTTTGCAGATTATAAAATGCACCCCAAATTTAGAGAAGTAAAATCAGTTTAAAAAAGAATTTTTAATGTTGAAAAGGGGTCCGTCTTTTAGTCCACGTGTAGCTTACTGGGTGGGGGTGGCGTGCAATGGTGGTGGAGCTTGGAGTCAGCGTTGTCACTGCAGTAAGTCGGCGGCGGCACCAGTGCGGCAATACTATGTGCTAGGAAGAGGTTGTATCACAGTGGCACCAGTGAGTTGATGATGCTGCAGATTTTGGGCTGAGAGGAGGGGGTGTCACAGCAGTATTAGAGGGGCAATGCTATGGGTCCTAAGCTTGGAGGAGGGGGTGTCATGACAGCACCAGTTGTGCAATGTTATGGGCACTAGGCTGGGAGGATGGGGTTTCACACCGCCACCAGTGAAGCCATGCTTTGGGTCCTGGGCTGGGAGGAGGGGATGTCACATGGGCATGAGTGGGGTAATGCTGCGGGCCCTGGTCTGGGAGGTGGGGGGTGTAGCAGCGGTGTGAGGCGGGCACCATTGGTCTCCCTGTGGTGGTTGCGATGGACTTCAGGAAAATGGCTGCAGAGGCGGCACATGCACAGACAGATCTTGGAGAATTTCTGGCAGTGTTCAGTTAGTCTTTACCAGTCGAAGTATCACAAAGCATGTCTACAAATGACGATCTTTGGCCACTCCTAACCAGAAGTAGCTGCACATCTCTCAGATTGCGAAGGGATCTCCTGTGTACAGCACCATTTTCAGGTCACCCGCATATTTTTACCTTGGGTTTTAAGCCTTGTCTGTGGATTGACCGTTCCGAAATGTTAACCTTCTTCTATCTAAGCCATTTTTTTTTTGCGAATTGGAGGTCAGTTAGGGTTATTGTCATACTGACGGTGTGAAATTTCTCTTCACTTTCAGCTTTTTAGTAAACGCTTGAAGGTTTTGATGTAAAATTGATATTTGGAACCATCACTGTTTCCTTCCACCTCGACCAAAGCCACACTTCCAGCTGCCGTAAAACTGCCTCACAGCATAATGCTGCCACCCATTCACTCATGGCCATGGTCCATTTGATTGTCCATATGGATGGTGGAGACAGCCGAGCATCAGCCTTTCTTACAGTGCAACATTGCGGGGGTCTCACCACTCTATAAAATTGATAGGCCCTAAATAGGTTAAATATTCTTGGACCATAGCTCTGATTCCCATCCCTAGCACCCTCAATCATTCCTTGTCTCTTCATTTCTTCCTCTCCTCCTGGTTCTTGGCATCCGCTGCCTTCTCCATTTTTCTCCCCCTCTTACAAAGTTGTCTTCTTTTCAAGTATTTTATCTGTGGAATGCCACAAATGTCCATGGCACACCTCGAGATTTTACCCCCTTCTGCCTAATTGCACTTTCTATCATCTTACCTCAAATAAACTGTTTATTTTGTTAAAGAAAATAGAAGTCTATGGTCTAAAATTAAAGTTTATCATGTTTTATTGAAATTCCACAGAAATTAGAGGTTGTCTTCCTGCCCATTATCGATGGTGCCAAGCACGATTTGTTCCGTTTCATCGAGTTTCATATTTTTTTGCTGATCTGATACAAAAACAAGTGCGGGTGATGATTACCACTGATTACCTTTGAGTACTTTTCTTATTTAGCCATGCAGGAGTCATTCTTATTGAACCTTTTCATATGTAGCATAGAGATCCATAAACCTATAGGGTAGAAGCATGTGAGCGGTCACAGAGACGCCAAAGGCCAGATTATAGGGAAACATTTAAAAGGGGTTTAAATACAGAGGTCGTCACCAGCCACCCTCCATACTCAATGACCGGTCACAATCAAGAAAAGTGAAAGCTGCATGTGTCTGACTCTCTACAACTGGTATATACGTAACGCAGCTTGAGGTTGGTAGTTGTGGGTGAGGGATTGACTCCGGATGCCCCGACACGCTACAAGAAAACCGTAGGTCTTGACTGGGTACCTGGATTTGAGTGGTACAATTCGTACCTTGAGGCAAGCCAATATAAGAAGCCACGGCAGCACTCCAAGTATCGTGATCAGGTGACCAGAGCTTTATTGCACAAAGTTACAAACAATCAGGCATGGGTCTTACAGTGAGGGGAGGGAGACGACAGTGGGGGTTTGCCCAACGCACATATGCTTACCAGCACTTCCTTGGGTCCATCAGGTCCATACCTTGTGGAAGGCCTCGTGACCAGGGTGGAAACAGACACAGAGACCAACGGTAAATAACAGTCTTTCACTCAACAGTAGTATTGAGTGAGCACTTAAATACTCGAGGAATTAGTACTCGGAACGCACAGGTCGGAATCTCGGATGGGTTCAACTTATCTGCCAAGTATAATGGAAGTCAATGGGAAACTCAAGCATGTTTACGGAAGAGTCTTCCCATAGATTTTGATTATACTTGTTACACAAGTCGAGCTCCTCCGAGTGTCTCACCTGCTCGTTTCGAATGCGGTGCACTTAAGCATTTAAGTGCTTACTCATCACTACTTATGAGTTTCCGCAGTTCTTTTGGCACAACTTTATATATAAGGTAGTGGAAACACCTCTTATCCACAGTTTCCATTTCATAGCCTCGCATCAGACAAAGTCTAGTTCTATCTCGATTGCTCCTGATCTTTCTGGAGAAATGGACCTGTGACTGTCTCTAGAAAGACTTAGGCTAATCACTGATCAATGTCTATGACTGAGGGTACCTTTGCACACCGGCTACATTTCTTGGGTGGATACAGGTAACTTACTGTTGCAGTGAAATCATGGAGACAAGGTTCTATCTTGTTGCTGTGTTACAATGGAATAATCTCTCCATGATTTCACTGCAACCAGTAAGTTACCTGTAGCCACCCTGAAATGTAGCGCGTGTAAGGTACCCGAAGAGTCTTTGCCGGCACTATGGTGAATCCCCACCCCTCTACTACGGGAGAAGAGAACATCATCGGTATGTGTCTTTGAGCCTTCTGAGCCATTCTTGCTGTAGTGTTTCGACCCTCTGGAGTCTCTGCTATGTGAGAAAAGGAGATGTGGACTGCTGAGAGGGAAGATGACCATCAGAGACTGTGCTGTTGTGTTGGGTAGGTTGTGCTGGGTTGAGGTTCTCCAGCACATAGCAGAGCTCCAGAGGGTCGGATCACTACGGAAAGAATGGCTCAGAAGGCTTAAAGATGAAGTCCTCTTCTTCCCGTAGGGTAGGGGATTTGCCATTTTGCCAGCAAGAGTCTTAGGCTTGTAGAAGCCAGAAAGTTCCCGCCCGGGACCATCACACGCCAGTGACGATAACCCATACTTTGGGCATGGCCAATTATCCATTCTCTGGCTCCTTTATAGAGCTGTTCGTCCAAGGGGGTGGTCTCTAGCCCTCCAGTTGTTCCTGTCCGGTGCTACAGTCACTTCCAAGGACCACACTCTCTCACTACGGTCTCAACATTTTACGTGCTACGATTCACGAGTCACCCACTATATGCGGCCTTGTGTACCCATCTGTACTAGTCACTCGTGGATCCATATTTGATGGTGCAGAGGAAACATTATCTTACCCAGGAGGCTAACTCCTTCCCTTGTGGGCTAATCCCGGCACTTATCCATTACTTGGCCTACAGTCAGTTGCTAGGCAGAACTTTACCAACAAACTATATAATATTGCTGATTCTTTCTGTAACACATTTATTTTTATACATCGTACACTTTACACTACTATACATTACCTTATCTTATTACTAATACCTACAAACATTGTTTGTGCATTGCTCGTTACGTTACACTAAAAGTGCCATACATTATCTAACTATCGACACGCTATGCATTACATCTTATCTCTATGTGTTACACCTAATACACATTATCATCAAGCTACAGTTAAGAAAATAGATTTACAAAGCCCCATAACATAATACAACAGTGCGATTCGTGCTTTAAGGGAGGAATGTGACTACCAGTCCACCACCTTACGTATACACTTCTTAACATTGAAACTGCAACGCCAAGAGGAAAAAGTCACGAACTAGGAGCGTCGTACGCTCAAACATGCACTTACAAACTCAGCTGCAAGGTTGTTAATGGTCGTCTGAGGAAGGTTCTGTTGCTTAATGCACTTTTGGAAATCATCAGGATCCACTTCCTGCAGATCCTGTGCAACCACTGATTAATGATGTCCCCGATATGCTCGACAGGAGACAAGTCCAGAGATGCTGCAGCCATGAGAGACAAGTCTGGAGATGCTGCAGCCATGGGAGACATATCCAGAGATACTGCAGCCATAGGAGACAAGCCCAGAGATGCTGCAGATATGAGAGACAAGTCTGGAGATGCCGCAGCCATGGGAGACAAATCCAGAGATGCTGCAGCCATAGGAGACAAGTACAGAGATGCTGCAGATATGAGAGACAAGTCTGGAGATGCCGCAGCCATGGGAGACAAATCCAGAGATATTGCAGCCGTGGGAGACAAATCCAGAGATGTTGCAGCCATGGGAGACAAATACAGAGATGCTGCAGCCATGGGAGACAAATCCAGAGATGCTGCAGCCATGGGAGACAAATCCAGAGATGCTGCAACCATGGGAGACAAGTCCAGAGATTCTGCACCTATGGGAGACAAGTCCAGAGATGCTGCAGCTATGGGAGGCATGTACAGAGATGCTGCAGCTGCGGGAGACAAGTCCGGAGATGCTACAGCCATTGGAGACAAGTCCGGAGATGCTGCAGCTATGGAAGACAAGTCCAGAAACACTGTAGCTATAGACAGGAGCGGACTGGCCCAGCTGGCAGGGGGGCAAGTGCCCCCTGGGCCGGTGGTATAGGCCACAACTAGGGCCGCCCCTACAGAAACGGGCCGGCCGTGGGCGGCACTTCGCAGCCGGAGCATCGCGGCCGGCGCGGCGATACCGCAGCATTGTGGTAGCACCCCCCCGGTCCTCAAAAATATCTTATAGCACCCCCCACCGTCCTCAAAAATTTCTGATAGCAACCAACCCCTCCCCCCCCCGCTTCTCAACTCAGGGCTGGCAGTTCGAAACTGCCACCCTGACAAGTCCAGAGATGCAGCAGCCATGGGAGACAAGTTCGGAGATGCTACAGCCATGAGAGTAATGTCCGGAGATGCTGCAGCTATGCGAGTCAAATCCTGAGACACTGTAGCAATAGGAGACAAGTCTTGAGACACTGCAGCTATGGGAGACAAGTTCTGAGATGCCTTGGTCTTGATAAAAAAACAGTGGATCTACACCAGCAGATGACATGGCTCCCCAAAACATCACTGATTGTGGAAACTTCACAATAGACCTCAGGCAGCTTGGATTGTGGCCTCTCCATTTGTCCTCCAGACTCTTGGATTGTGGCCTCTCTACTCCTCCTCCAGACTCTTGAATTGTGGCCTCTCCACTCTTCCTCCAGACTCTTTGTTTCTCTCCACTCTTCCTCCAGACTCTTTGATTGTGGCCTCTCCACTCTTCCTCCAGACTCTTGGATTGTGGCCCCTTCACTCTTCCTCCAGACTCTTGGATTGTGGCCTCTCCACTCTTCCTCCAGACTCTTGGATTGTGTCCTCTCCACTCTTCCTCCAGACTCTTGGATTGTGGTCTCTCCACTCCTCCTCCAGACTCTTGGATTGTGTCCTCTCCACTCTCCACTCTTCTCCAGCTCTTGGATTGTGGCCTCTCTATTCTTCCTCAGACTCTTGATTGTGGCCTCTTCACTCTTCCTCAGTCTCTTGGATTGTGGTCTCTCCACCTTCTCCGTACTCTGATTGTGGCCTCTCTACTCCTCCTCTAGACTATTTGATTGTGGCCTCTCTACTATTCCTCCAGACTCTTGAATTGTGGCCTCTCCACTCCTCCTTCAGACTCTTGGATTGTGCCTCTCCACTCTTCCTCCATCTGGATTGTGGCCTCTCCACTCTTCCTCCAGACTCTGGATGTAACTCTCCACCCTTCCTCCAGACTCTTGGATTGTGGCCTCTCACTCTCCTCAGACTCTTGGATTGCGGCCTCTCCACCCTTCCTCTCAGACTCTTGGATTGTGGCCTCTCTATTCTTCCTCCAGACTCTTGGATTGTGGCTTCTCCACTCTTCCTCCAGACTCTTGGATTGAGGTCTCTCCACTCTCCTCCAGACTCTTGGATTGTGGTCTCTCCACTCCTCCTCAGACTCTTGGATTGTGGCTTCTCCACTCTTCCTCCAGACTCTTGGATTGAGGTCTCTCCACTCCTCCTCCAGACTCTTGGATTGTGGTCTCTCCACTCCTCCTCCAGACTCTTGGATTGTGGCCTCTCCACTCCTCCTCCAGACTCTTGGATTGTGGCCTCTCCACTCTTCCTCCAGACTCTTGGATTGTGGCTCTCCACTCTTCCTCCAGACTCTGGATTGTGGTCTCTCCACTCCTCCTCCAGACTCTTGGATTGTGGTCTCTCCACTCCTCCTCCAGACTCTTGGATTGTGGCTTCTCCACTCCTCCTCCAGACTCTTGGATTGTGGTCTCTCCACTCCTCCTCCAGACTCTTGGATTGTGGCCTCTCCACTCTTCCTCCAGACTCTTGGATTGTGGCCTCTCCACTCCTCCTCCAGACTCTTGGATTGTGGCCTCTCCACTCTTCCTCCAGACTCTTGGATGGTAACCTCTCCACCCTTCCTCCAGACTCTTGGATTGTGGCCTCTCCACTCCTCCTTCAGACTCTTGGATTGCGGCCTCTCCACCCTTCCTCCAGACTCTTGGATTGTGGCCTCTCTATTCTTCCTCCAGACTCTTGGATTGTGGCTTCTCCACTCTTCCTCCAGACTCTTGGATTGAGGTCTCTCCACTCCTCCTCCAGACTCTTGGATTGTGGTCTCTCCACTCCTCCTCCAGACTCTTGGATTGTGGCTTCTCCACTCTTCCTCCAGACTCTTGGATTGAGGTCTCTCCACTCCTCCTCCAGACTCTTGGATTGTGGTCTCTCCACTCCTCCTCCAGACTCTTGGATTGTGGCCTCTCCACTCCTCCTCCAGACTCTTGGATTGTGGCCTCTCCACTCTTCCTCCAGACTCTTGGATTGTGGCCTCTCCACTCTTCCTCCAGACTCCTGGATTGTGGTCTCTCCACTCCTCCTCCAGACTCTTGGATTGTGGTCTCTCCACTCCTCCTCCAGACTCTTGGATTGTGGCTTCTCCACTCCTCCTCCAGACTCTTGGATTGTGGTCTCTCCACTCCTCCTCCAGACTCTTGGATTGTGGTCTCTCCACTCTTCCTCCAGACTCTTGGATTGTGGCCTCTCCACTCCTCCTCCAGACTCTTGGATTGTGGCCTCTCCACTCCTCCTCCAGACTCTTGGATTGTGGCCTCTCCACTCCTCCTCCAGACTCTTGGATTGTGGCCTCTCCACTCTTCCTACAGATGTGACACCCCTGTGGATCCAGTCACCACAAAGGTACTGCCCCCCTGTTAGTGTGTAGTATCCCACACACTGGTAAATGGGGTACAGACTGGTACCGGGACACCCAGATCACACTAGGATTGATTTTAGTGGGGTTGGGTGGTGAAGGAAGTAGTTAGAGGAAGCACTTAGTAGGAGTGAGGTCAGAAAGAACACATGTAGATGACGTTAGTAACGTGACAAAGGGGTATAAAAAGAAACATCTAGAACGTAGGAGATGACACTGAGAAGAAAGACAGTTAACAGAGAGAGTGACCAGCTGAGGAGAGGTGGTAAAACAGCTGAGGAGAGGCCATTAAACACCAAGATCAAGTTGGAGGGCAACAATAGAACGTACACCTGAGAAGTGTCCAGAGCAAGTGGGAGCTCGTAGTAAGGCCGAACCCTAGAGCAAAACAGCACCCAAGTGGCTCCGGGAGGAAGAGGAGGTCCCAGAGGCACGGGAAGTCAGCAATCCACCCGTGGGACTCGTATCCATTGTCAAGCACAGGCAAGTGGAGGGTCTAGGCCGCAAGGGACACCAGGAACCCAAAAGACTAGTGGAGAAGACCAGGCTCAGCTAGCAACCCAGAGTCTGTGCCACTGCCAAGGTGACACAGTCGACAACCGCGCACATCTGCTAAAAAGGTGGCAATCATAGGGCTAAGGAGAGACACTGCAGGGGAACCCCTAGGATAATACACAGTCACTGGCTCAGAGCTCTGTGTGGTGAGGCGCAATGCAGAATGGGCAAGGCAAGCGCTATGTAAGACGACCTGGAAAGGACAGAGAAGGGGTACCGGTTACGTACCTACTACCAGTGAGTAGATGGATCCTGCCTCCGAGAACCCAGTAATCAGCAGGTTGCTGCACAATGACTGTGAGTAAAAGACCTGAAGACTGCAACCCGCTGTGTCTGTGAACTTTCTCAACACATCTAAAGCACCAGAACACACAACTACCAACTCACTCAGGTATCTTTGGCCACCTTAGGGGTCAGCCCTAGCCGTAGAGGACTTAAGAACATTGCTACCTCCCAACCATTGGCCCCTAGTTAAACTGTCGAGCAGTGGTGGCCAGATATAGCCGCCACCTGCGGGTGGCATCACGTATAAATTAACAAGTATCCCTAGGCCCAGTTATCTCTGCCCAGAATGAACCCTCCACGCCAGATCCCTATCAATAAAAGAGAGAGCCACCCACACCAAACTTTTAATTATTCCGTCAGGGTCACAGAGCCGGGTCTCGGTCCCTGTGCTCCTGACGCGCCCCAGGGCCGGGTACTCAGCTCTCAGGTGGGGGATCTGTCTGGGATGTCACAGGTGGCTGCCTGAGGCCGTGACCCTGGTGGTCAATGAAAAAGGGGTAAAATAAAGTATACACAATGCCGTGTCGCCACCTGCAGTATCTGGTGAGGGATCACCAGCGCCACTACAATCCTCCGGAGGTCGATGGGATTGCGGCAGTGATGGTATAATCCCCGCAGGCAGGACTGAGACCTACGGGGCAGAGTGGTGAGGATGGACAGGTTGCAGCAGAACTGAGATGGTTCGGGAGGATAGGAATAGTCTATAGAGGAGCACGGTGATGGGAAAGAAAGGATGCAAGCACAAAGCAAAAGTCTCTTTACCTTTTTACTGATGACTTAATGTAAATCGTCCAGAGCACTGACGGATAGCTAGGCTGCACAGTGGGCCCCCACAGAAAGTGGGTATAAGGCCTCCTCATTGGTGTATTTGCTGAAGCACAGTCTGTTAAATCCTGACTTGCCTCCACTATCTTTTCCTGTCTGTATCTTCCTCTCTCTTCCTCCTGTGCGGTCTCCGGGACGACCTTCTCTGGGCACTGCAGTGCCCTGCTAGTCCTGGCTCCCTCTCTGTGACTCTCTCAGGAGACCGGGTAGCTGAAGCTTCCTCGGTGCCAAGGGGTTTTCTGTGGGACTTGGAGTTCTCCCACGGGTGCGGATCCCCAATATCCGGTTTCTCTCTTGGAACTAACTCGCGACTGAGCCTCCTGTTCTTGCTTCTGTTTCTTTCTCTAGGCTCACTGCCTTCTGTCCCACTTAGGCTGGTGGTACACTGAAGGGTTACTCTGGGTCTCGGGCCTGTGCCTACTCGTGGCACCAGAACTCTCCTGCAGCTCTTCTAGCATCTGCCACACTCTGACTAGCTCCTCCCCAGCAGCAGTATATATAGGGGATCCTGCCTAAGTGCAGCAGGTTGAGCTCCCCCTACTGTGCTGGGGTAGAAAGTGTTGTTTGTAGAAAGTACCTGCTGTGGAAACCCAGCTGTGCAGCAGAGAGATATGTGGTTACCTGCGTGGGCAGGGTGCAACCCCCCCAGGTAACATCAGTACTCCGGGACTGAGGATTTTTGTGTTAAAACAAAGATATAACAATAATAACATATTTACTTATGTGGAAAATGAAAAATTACAAAAAGACACTAGGAAAAATATTGAAAAATAGAAAAATGGAAAAAACGGGTAAGTCCATACGGTGCTAGTCCATCCACTGTAGGCTTTTTAAAGTTTGTGGCTACGTTTGTCCATTAACCGTAGTCCATTTAAATTTAAGGCGTTCACAGTTCAAAAAGTTCAAAGGAGCAAACTTCAAAGGAGTCCTTACAGTAATGTCTCTGTATGCTCCGCATAATAAAGGGAAAAAGTCTTTAGAGTTCACATTTTAACAACAAACAGGGGTCCCTATGGGTGTCTTGGCTTAGGAGACCTGGTCCTCCCTGCCCCAGGCACTTTCTGTTCTTAACTTAATGTGCTTGGGACTGGGCCCAGTTCCTCCACCCTTCTGTACACTACTGTTTACATTTCTGTTTGTACAGTTCCTTATTTACATGGTTTTCAGATGTTCTCTACCTTATACCCATTCTCCAAACCTAGACGGGGGTTGACCTCGTGTGCTCCTATGTGATCTCCGCACTACAGGTGTCACTGTCTCAGGTGAAGTATCTAATGGTGTTTAGTGATTCAGGTAAGCTTCTGCGTTGCCTTAGTCTCACTACTGGGCTAGCAGGTATACCGAGTGCAGCATCTTCGGATTCCCTTGCAACAGGTATTTCTTCCTGATTCCTGGGCATCTCTTCATGGGGTTGGTAGAAGTTTATTACTGGAATAATGATGGCTCCATCTAGTTGAGGCCAATCTTCCGGAAATTCTCCTAAGTCATTTTGGATAACCTTTTCCTTTTGTTCTAGAATTGGATCTGGGATTGGAATTGGTTCTGGAACTGGTTCCATCTCTTGATTGGGTTGATCGTAGGTCTTTTGACTTTCCCAATTTGGAGGACATCTCTTTAGGTGATTTCTTGATACTGTTTGTCTTCCTCCATCTTTACTAACGACACAGATTTTATTATTGTCATGAACATAGTATAACAGGACATAGGGTTCGCTTTCCCATTTATCATCTAATTTATTGCGGGTTCTTTTTCTTCTTAAAACCAAACTTCCAGGTGGTATAATTTCCGCTGGAGCATGCTTGTTGTAATCTTTTCTTGTTTTGCACAGGACTTCTCCAGGTTATGTTCAACACTTTGTTGGACTTTTGCGTACTGTTCTTGTCGATGGATTTTCCAGTTTGAGATAGCTTGATCTGCTTCAGGATCCACTACACCGAGTTCTAAGTCCACGGGTAATTTTCCTGTACGAGCTCTCATCAGATAGGCTGGTGTACAATTGGTGGAACTGACTGGAATGTGGTTGTACATGTCGATTAAATCAGGCAACTTTTCAGGCCAGTGGTTCCTTTCTTCCAACGGTAGAATTTTCAGCATGTCGATGACAATGTTGTTAATTTTTTACAGAGTCCATTAGTCTGAGGATGATACAGGGTCGTTCTGATCCTTTTGCACCCATACATCGGGCAAAATTCTTGAAAGATCTCTGCTTCGAATGCTGGTCCTTGATCAGTGAGAATATGTTCTGGGTATCCTAACGGTCTGCAGAAGACTTTTTGGAAGGTTTTTGCAGCAGTTGCAGCTGTCAAGTCTTTTACAGGGGCTACCATCAGAAATCTTGAGTAATGGTCTACCGTTGTCAAGGCATATGTATAGCCGGATCTACATGGAGTTAGTTTTACGTGGTCCAAGGCGACTAATTCTAAAGGCTATGATTGACTCAAGCTTAGCTTTCTGGCTCTGTACATCTTTTCTTCTCAGGGTACAGGCTTGACACTTTCTACACCACGTTTCTATGGATGACCGCATACCTGGCCAGAAGAATCTGTTTTTGAGCAGCACTTCGAGCTTCTTCCATCCGAAATGACCAGTTTTGTTGTGATAGGCATGTAGGACCATGGGAACATCTGATCTTGGCACGATGATTTGCCACGCCATTTCATGGGTTCTTGGATTTATATATCGCTGGCACAATTTATCTTGATACTGGAACAGTTTACCCTGTTCATTCCATAGATGTTTGGCATCAGCCGGAGGGTTTGCGGGCCGCTTTTCTGACTCCTGAGCTATCATTTGTTTGATTAGACCAATGGTCAGGTCTTGGTCCTGTGCATTTCCCCAGTTGAAGTGAGATAAGAGGTTTACTGCGAGGTTTACTGCTTCGGTACAGAGGTTCTGACGAGTCTGCTGAGATTGGGTTTCCCTCACATGATGGAATGCAGGTAACTCCACTTCTTCCAGCTCATCTTCATCTACTCCCTCTTCAGATAAATGGGGCATCCTGGATAAAGCATCCGTGTTTCCATTCTGATGTCCAGCCCGGTACTTGATGGTGAACTGGTAGTTGGACAATCGGGCCATCCATCTCTGCTCCATAGCTCCCAACTTTGCAGTCTCCAGGTGGGTGAGCAGATTGTTATCCGTGTAGGCGGTGAACTTGCTAAAGGCGAGATAGTGTTTAAACCTCTCGGTGATAGCCCAGACCAAGGCCAGAAGTTCCAGCTTGAAGGAACTGTAGTTTTCCGGGTTCCTCTCTGTGGGTCTCAACTTTTGGCTTGCGTAGGCAATTACCCTCTCCTTACCGTCTTGGTTTTGGGAAAGAACGGCTCCGAATACCACATTGCTGGCGTCTGTATACAGCAGAAATGGCAGGCTGTAGTCCGGGTAAGCTAGGATTCCTCTTGTTCCTTACCCCATCTCCATGGAGAATCCCTTGATTTGCCCTTCATGGGTTGGCCTACTAGCAGGTCTTGCAATGGAGCAGCCTTCTTGTATACTCCTTGATGAACCTTCGGTAGTAACCACCAAACCCAGGAATTGACGTACTTCTTTGATGGTTTTGAGTTCTAGCCATTCTTTGATTGCTGTTACCTTGTCTGGATCAGGGGCCACGCCTTCAGCACGGACTATGTGTCCCAGGTACTGCACTCTTGGCTTTGACAGGTGGCATTTTGATGGTTTCAGCTTCATCCCGTATTTAGCCAGAGCTTCGAACACTTCTCCTAGATGGGCAACATGTTCCTCTTCGGTCTTGGAGAACACGATCACGTCATCCAGGTAGAGCAGTACCGTCTCGAAGTTCTTATGCCCCAGGCAACTCTCCATCAACCTCTGGAAGGTTCCGGGTTCATTACATAGTCCGAAGGGCATGCTGTTGAACTCACATAGGCCCATAGGTGTTGTGAATGCCGTCTTCTCTCGGTCTTCTTCGGCTACAGACAACCTGCCAATACCCACTAGTGAGATCTAAGGTGGAAAAGTAATTGGCAGACTTCAACGCAGCTAAAGATTCTTCTATTCGTGGTAACGGGTAAGCATCTTTGTGTGTTATGCGGTTTATTTGCCTATAGTCTACACACATCCTCATACTGCCATCCTTTTTCTTTACTAGGACTAATGGAGCTGCCCAGGGACTACAGCTATCTCGTATAACCCCTGCGTCCTTCATGTCCTGTAACATTTCCTTGGCTTTTTGATAATGTGCAGGTGGAATAGGCCTATACCGCTCCTTGATTGGTGGATGTGTACCTGTGGGGATGTGATGTTGGACCCCTTTTATCATACCAAAATCAAGTGGATGCTTACTGAAAACTTGTTCAAATTCTTGTACTACCCGGTACAACACCTTGCTTCTCATACACAGGAGTGGTGTCAGTTCCGACATGGAGCTGATGGCACCAGTCCTCCAGTGGCCCAATTGTTTGATCAAGTTTTGCCCCTTTTTCGTGGGGTGCAGGTTGCACTGTGTGGATCTCGTTGTTACTGACTGTGTATAATTTGGCAACGGTTGCATACCTGGGTAATTTAACCTCTTCACTGCCACAATTTAAGATGCGAACCAGTACTCTCCCATTGTGTACATTAACCACCCCCTGGCTGTCAACAGTGTAGGTTTGTGCTCACGGGCTCCACTAACGCTTGATAGTCCTGCCCTCTCAGACCTATAGCTGCTCGACACCATACCATCATTTCACTCATTGGGGGTATTACAATAGGTATCGGGTCTGTCACCCGGGCTGTACCAATTTCACCACCTGTAATTGTTACCTGTTGTTGGTGCAGGATGGCTCTGATCTCATGTTGGATAACCTTCCTCTGACCAGGTCTGGCAGTATCTGCGATCTGTTGAAGCAAAGACAAAACCTCCTTCATGCAATTGCTAACAACATTGGTACCCAGTATGACATAAGGATCATTTGCATTATTGACTTCTGCTACTACAAGGACCCCTTGATTTTGTAGTTCTACCTTCCCCACCTTTATGGGCACTTCTCTAAACCCCATTACAGTAAGTGTTTCCTCATTTGCTGCATGAAGGGAAATGTCTATCTCAGGCTGCTTCAGTTCTGCATCAGCCCAATACTTTTTATAAAGGATATAGGGGACGAGGGTCACCTGCGATCCGGTGTCCAGTAGAGCAGGTACCAGGATGCTATCCAGTACAATGGACAGAAATGGCCTCTGTCCAATGAAGGTCTTGTACCAGGTGGCTGGGCCTTGTTGGCCTAGTCCTGAGGTGGGCCCCGGCCCCCAGGGACTGCCTGTTTAAAGGAAAGCGTCTGGCGAGATGACCGGTGCGATTATAGCTGCGGCAGATGGGCTCCCCAGTGGAGCCTTCCTCTGTAGGCTGTGTCTTGCTTCCCTCGCATCCAGGGGACGTCATCCAGGCTGTCGGCGAGTTAGATCTGCGGCTGAGGCTTGGCTGGGGGTCTTGGTGCTGGCTGCTGGTTCTTTTGTAACTGCATAGCGTTCATCAATTGGGAGATATTTTTATTCATTTCACGCATCTCAGCACATATTTCAGCCCGCAGAGAGTCATACTTGTCAGGCTGAGCAGATTATACATTGTGCGTGGCTGCAGTCACGGGTACAGATTTTGGAGTAAGCCTGCATCTCACCGTCACACCACCGTTTCATTGCAGCTTCATGGGTTTCTACCGGCTTTAACCCTTTGATGGCCATTTCCTTCACGGTGTTAAAATCAGCATCTGGATTGCTTAATGACCACCAGTGTACAGTTTTACTGTTCTCAGGGGATAGCAGGCCCCGTGTGATCTGTTCTATGAGGAGTTTGTTCTCGTCTCGCGCACTGACAGGGCAGGCATGTATGAGGGTGAAGTGCTCTCTCCAGGCGCCAGGCATAAGCTCTGATGTCATCTCCTGGCCTCTGGTAGCAGTGATGGAAGCGCATATGGATGTCAGCTTCATTACACTCCTCAAAGGTAGCTCTCAGTTTATCAAATATAGCAGGGGCTGATCTGCGTTCGGCAACAGACCATGACACACTTTCTTTTTCTGCTGCCCCAGTCAACTGTCCAAGCACCACCGTAGCACGCTGTTGGCCAGTCATAGCATACATGTCCAGGACGCCCTCGATCTTTCTTTTGAACTCATCTAGTGTATCAGGACAGCCATCATACTGGGGCAACCACTTGGCCCTAGGATGGATGGGAATGACATGGGCATTATCGGGGCGACGGTGCCCGAAGCACCGGAGGTACTGGCAGTACTACCGGAGGCAGCCAACGAGGGTCCGGCGTAATTCTGGGGGTCAGCATACGCAGCATTGTCGTCGCTGGAGGAGGCCGACATGTTGGAGGCCCCCCCTAGTTAATTACAGCCAGTTGTTGAAGGGTTAAACAGTTTGTGAGTTCCCGGGCCGCAGCACTCGGGAATGCTCGGCTGAGCGAAGGGCGGGGTTTCAGTTTCGCGCTCTGTGGCTGGCATGCCTCCTTTCTTCCCGCTCTTCGGCGCAGTAATGGCGGCAGAACTTTAACAGTCACATGTTACAGTCAATAAACGGCACACAGTACCTGGGGATACCGGGCACGGGATTCTGTTCGTGATGCCAGGATTGACGCGCCCCAGGGCTGGGTACTCAGCTCTCAGGCGGGGGATCTGTCTGGGATGTCACGGGTGGCTGCCTGAGGCTGTGACCCTGGTAGTCAATGAAAAAGGGGTAAAATAAAGTATATACAATGTCGTGACGCCACCTGCAGTATCTGGTGAGGGATCACCAGCGCCGCTACAGTCCTCCGGAGGTCGATGGGATTGCGGCAGTGATGGTATAGTCCCCGCAGGCAGGGCTGAAACCTCCGGGGCAGGGTAGTGAGGATGGACAGGTTGCAGCAGAGCTCGGACGGTTCGGGAGGATAGGAATAGTCTATAGAGGGGCACGGTGATAGGAAAGAAAAGATGCAAGCACACAGCAGAAGTCTCTTTACCTTTTTTCTGATAAATTTAGGTAAATCGTCCAGAGCACTGATAGGTAGCTAGGCTGCACAGTGGGCCCCCACAGCAAGTGGGTATAAGGCCTCCTCCTTGGTGTATTTGCTGAAGCACAGTCTGTTAAATTCTGACTTGCCTCCACTATCTTCTCCTGTCTGTATCTTCCTCTCTCTTCCTCCTGTGCGGTCTCTGGACGACCTTTCTCTGGCCCTGCAGTGCCCTGCTAGTCCCGGCTCCCTCTCTGTGACTCTCTCAGGAGACCGGGTAGCTGAAGCTTCCTCGGTGCCAAGGGGTTTTCTGTGGGACTTGGAGTTCTCCCACGGGTGCGGATCCCCAATATCCGGTTTCTCTCTTGGAACTAACTCGCAACTGAGCCTCCTGTTCCTGCTTCTGTTTCTTTCTCTAGGCTCCCTGCCTTCAGTCCCACTTAGGCTGGTGGGACACTGAAGGGCTACTCTGGGTCTCTGGCTTGGGCCTCCACGCGGCACCAGGCACCAGAACTCTCCTGCAGCTCTTCTAGCGTCTCCCACACTCTGACTAGCTCCTCCCCAGCAGCAATATATATAGGGGATCCTGCCTAAGTGCAGCAGGTTGAGCTCCCCCTACTGTGTCGGAGTGGAAGGTGTTGTTCATAGTAGTACCTGCTGTGGAAACCCAGCTGTGCAGCAGAGAGATATGTGGTTACCTGCGTGGGCAGGGCACCACACTCCCTGTCATGAAGCCTCAAGAAAGCCCAGTTCCGAGTATCCTAAGGCCCTTGAGGGGCGTGTCAATTTGGCGTCACGAACGGGATCCACCGGCCCGGTAGATTGGGCCTTGTGCGCCTTACTAACAGTGTTAAAAAAAATTTTGAACTGAACCCAACAAGGAGGGAGTGGTATAGGCTCCTTTCGAGGGCGGGATCACAGAGAAGCGTGAAAAGCCATGCCCACCCACCAAAGGAACTGTTGTGCCGCAGACCGTGCCCGTCAAAAAAAATGATTCACCCAAAGGTGTCGCCGACAGCACCCAGAACAAGAACCGCCCAGAGAGAGGAGCAGGAGATCAAGGGAGTTGTCATCACTAGAGCAAGATGGCAGCCAAGTACCCGGACGTCCTGGTGGAGGAAGAGTTCTTCTCTGACGAGATGGAGGACATTGGAAAGCTGTTGCTCCTGGACCTGGGATTCCTGCAGAGCAAGGTGGAGAACCTGGATCAGCAACTGACGAAGACTCGGGTGGAGGCGATGCAGGTCTGGAAAGACAATCTGAACAGGATGACCCGGAGGTGGATGCCGTCGAGACCACCATCGCCAGTCCTGGAGGAAGGAGCAGAGGTCAGTGCTGAGGAAGCTGCAGGTACCAACACCCTACCAGCGGCTGTCAGCACCCTGGTAGGGCCCCTAGACACTCCATCCCCCTTAGCACCAGGCCAGGATAGTAAGAACTTGCAATGGGACTAGTCTGTAGTCCAGCACAGATGGGTGGCCCTTCTACAGCCCGAGCCGGCCATGGAGGAAGTGTATGTGAAGCGGGAAGTCATTCAATGGGTTGACCAGGGGGACTCGCTAATGGCCTTCTCAGGAGAGACCTGAGAGGGAAGGCCCATAGTAGAGACATTGAGTTGGGCGGAATACTGTCGCCAGCAGAGCGTCAAGCAGGAGGCCCAGAGAGAAGCTGAAGAGGTGTAGTTGAAGGCTAAATGGCTTGCCATAGAGGAGCAGAACCTGCAAGAAAAGCAGCGGGTCCACCGATCCAAGGAAGCAGAGCGGAGCCTGATCTATCATTGTTCCGTGGTCTGGTTAAACCAGGACAGAGGCTGGGGTTTGTCAAAGAGCAAAGGAGCGGCCAAGATCTCTTTATTACCCGGCGGGATGTTGAATCCCACCAGCCGGAGGGTCTCCCTGCAGATTGGCGACAGAGTCACCTTTACCCAGCACCTGGGAGAGCGGGGGTGGTACGCCCTGGACATCCACCTAGTAAATGACGAGCCACCCGCTTACACGGCAGAGCCCCAGGTCTTTGAGCCAATAGCTGTGCCTGTGCAGTCTCAGAGATTACACCAGCCGACCGCACCAGCGCAAAAACTCTGTCCCAGAACTGTAGAGGTTGCTATACAGACTAAGCCAGGAGGAGCCACAGTAGTAGTCAGTGTCAGGAAAGTGGCTACGCAGACTGAGCCCGTACCATCATCAGCAGCAACTGTAGAGAACCTGGCTGAACTGTGTAATGTTAAAGAGGATGTGCCACCCTGGCTGCAGAAAAAGCCACGATCTAATATGTGGTGATGTAACTAGTGCAGCCATGTACATAGTTTGTAGTTTTTCTTGCTAACTCGGTTAGGGTATGAGTGTATGTTTATAATGTCTAGAGTAATTATGTGTATATGTAGATGTGAATGTGTATATTATCTTGTTTAGAGTAGAATGTTTGCATGCAAATCATGTGATAGAAGACTGAGTGGCTATGGACTATGTGTAGCCCGGTCTTAATGTAAATGTAGCGCCCCACTGGTCATGGCGCCACTAAAAGGCTTACTGCACCCAAGACAGTGTGTGTGGTATTCCTGTCATTAGGGAGAAAGTGATGTTAATCTGAGGCCTTCATCCCTGCATTCACACACCTAGAATAGGGGGACTAAAGGGTTAACCTGTTTGCCTGGGAGACGCAGTCCCAGTGGGAGGAGCGTAGGTGTAGTGGAGAGAGCGAGAAGAAGAGAGTCAGGCAGAACAGCCATGGAGAGAGTCTGAGGAGGAAGGAGAGGAAAGCATGGGGGGGACAAGGAGCGTCATGCTCGCCTCAGAGGAAAGCGCAGAGAACGGACACCGGGTCCGAGACTGTGCAGGGTTACACATCCCGGCAGTCAATACTGGAGGGTGGGGAATTCCAGATTTCCCAGCCACACAGTGTCAGGAGGCAAAGCAGCGTATAGAGTTCAGAAACACTGACACCCCGATGCAGGGTAGAGAAAATGAAGGACTCGAGCTGCCTTTGATACGGCACACAGGAGAGAGAGGGCAAGCCACTTAATTTCAAGCAGCTGCAGGAGCCTACAGTAAAAGTGCAGGTGCAGAAAGGACAGAGATTGAACATCGTGGAGGGCATCAGAGACATTGCATCCTCTGGTGACTACCTGGCCAGCTACCCGTAACTGTGCACCGTGTGAACTGTTTGAGAGCTGCCGTGCCGAGTTACCAGTAAAGTACCCATGCAGAGCAAGAAAGCCTCCGGTGTCTTATTTCTTCTACACTCTACCTGGAGAAGCTGCAGCATCACAGTAAGTGCAGTGTACGAATACAATCCCTCACCAGCCCGTCGCCCTGCACCCTGTACATAGACATTTCACACTGCCCTGGGGATTGGCTTTACCCATTGTGATAAGGCGATCACGGATCGGGCCAGGGTACACTCGCTTAGCAGCACAAAATCATAAACACAGCAACAGTCTCTTCTATGAAATAGGTCCAGCTGGTTTATTCAGGACCACATAAACCACACAGCGCAAATCAAACATGAGCCTTCCTTCGGCTTTCCAAAAGCATACAGTCCATTACCTCACACATGGCCTGTAGTCAGTCCACACCGGACTTCAGGACATGAGCTCTCCAGGCCTCAGTGTCTTTCATTCTCCCACATATCAAACACAGACTCCATTAAAACATCCTGAGACACACCCAAATCTCCAGCAAGTTGCAAGCTTAACTCTTGCCATGCTGTTAAGCAGACTGTGGCTTCCATGGCAAGACATTCATAAAACATCGCAGCAGACTTCAGCATGTGCGAAACACACTGGCCATGCACAATGCTGCCACTCACTACATCACACCGTAGAGAGCCGTTCCATACCCAGCTGCCATCCATCATCCCCAGAGGTTCTGCTGCAGTGGTGGTCCCCACTGACCACATCTCACGGGTGGCGTCATGACAAATCCCCTGTATATAACCCCATTTTGGACTGAGCCCAGGCCACAGGACCGGGTCATGACTACAGTGATCCCAGACAGACAGCACCGGCCTGAGTACCCAACAGCCTGGGGTCGCTTCATAAATAGTTAGCACCCCGGTGTGCTCCCTGTTGGTCTTAAAGCTGACGTGTCAGTAAAACCACAGCAAACAAAAACCCACTGGCGTGGCTGAAGAATCGGTCTCTTATCCCTGCCCAGAATGAACCCTCCACGCGAGATCCCTATCCCTGAGAGAGCCACCCACTAGGGATGGGCGAGTCTACTCGCTAGGACTCGTTACTCGGCGAGTAGTAAGGGACTCGCAGGACTCGGTACTTTGCGAGTTTCCCAGCGATTACTCGCACAGCAACGAGTCCAATTCAAATCAATATCAATCCTAGTTTTGTCAGACTCTGACAAAACTAGGATTGCCATTGACTTGCATTGGTCTGATTACTGTGCAAGTAATCGCTGGGAAACTCGCAAAGTAACTGCTGTTACTTTGCGAGCCGAGTCCAGCTGTCTGCTCTGTGCAGGCTGCCGCAACTCCAAGGTCCTAGAGCCTGCCTGCTCACAGAGATGATGTAGCAGAGCTGAGATTGTTCTCAGTCTGCTCATTCCCTGTGCATAGACATCTATATCTATGCACAGGGATGTAGCAGAGAGGACATCACGTTTTGGACTACGTCGGACAGAAGAGGATTTTTTTAATTAAAGATGGAGTCCCTAATGGCTTTTTTTTTTTATTTCTAATAAAAACTTTTCTCTATGTTGTGTTTTTTTAACCCTTTATTGGAGATTCTTAGTGGCCGGGTCAAACGTGGCCTGACATTAAGAATCTCGGGCTTAATACCAGCTTGTATAACAAAGCTGGTATTAACCCCTTTATTACCCAGCGTGCCACCGCCACCAGGGCCGCTGGAAGAGCGGGGTTCAGCGCCAGAGGATGGCGCTTCAATGAACGTGCCATCTTCTGGGGCGGCTGCGGGCTGCAATTTGCAGCGGGGGGTGCCCAGGAAGCTTGGGCATCCCTGCGCTGCGGATTCCAGCCCCCAGCTGCTTAGCTGTACCTGGCTAGACATAGAAATTGCGCAGAGCCCCACACATTTTTTTTTTATTTCATGAAATTCATGAAATAATTAAAAAAAAGGGCTCGCCTATATTCTTGTGTCCGGCCAGGTACAAATAGGCACCTGGGGGTTGGGGGCAGCCCGTCGCTGCCTGCTGGATCCGGCTGGTTCCAGAAATACGGTGAAGTTCACGTGAAATTTTTTTCTGACAAATCCATAAAACAATGTAAATAAAAGGGACTGCATCTTTATTAACCCCTGGACCATGGGCAAGGGGTTAATAAAGATGCAGTCCCTTGTTTAGGATTGTTTTATTGATTTTTCAGAAAAAAAATTACATGGGCTTCGCCGTATTTCTTGGATTGTGGTCTCCCCACTCTTCCTCCAGACTCTTGGATTGTGGCTTCTCCACTCTTCCTCCAGACTCTTGGATTGTGGCTTCTCCACTCTTCATTTGAGGCTTACCCTCCTTGTGGAGTGTGTGAATGACTGAATTCTGGACATCTGTCAACTCAGCAGTCTTCCCCATGATTGTGTAGCCTACTGAACCGGAGAATGGAACCATCTTAATCGCTTAGTAAGCCTTTGCACGTGTTCTGTGTGCATTATTCAAAATTTCTGAGATAACGAATTTTGGATTCTCATTGGCTGTAAGCCATAATCATCAACATTTACAGAAATAAACACTTGAAATACATCAGTCTGTTTGTAGTGACTCTATATAATATAGGATTTTCACTTTATGTATTGAATTACTGAAATACACTATCTCTTTGAGGATATTCTAATTTATTAAGATGCACCTGTAACTTTGGGTCACTTCCATTGATTTCTTAAGATATTGTACAGTCTATGAAAAAATGAAGGGTGTCAATAATGGTGAGCAGGACTGTATATGGGACTTTGGGGTTGTCCAGGTTAAAAGTGCAACATCAACGGGTCCTTGAATTCAGACTATTGAGAAAAACTTGGAGAAAATCAGAAACAATTAGGAAATATCTAAGTTGACGTGATGCAAAGTGAACGGTAACCGGAGACTTCACACGTGACGGCCGCTTCCCCACTTCAGAAGAAGATCCATAGGAGAACAATTGGTGGCTTAGACTCGCTCGTGACGATGGACATTTGTGGTTTTCCGTTTGTGTTGGCCTAACAACCACAACACTCTCACAAACTCTCAAGAGATTCTCCACAACCGCAAAAAAGTAAAATAGGTTTCGCAATCGCGGGCTCCGCTCCAAAATCGGGAACAATGCAATGGACGGGAGCTGGTGACTTTGACGTTGATTTACAAGACTGTGAATGGAGCTATTTATAGGGGCGGATGGTGAATTTCACAACATTAACGTCAACACTGCAAGGGAAAACTACTGAAATCATCGAATAATTCTATAAATACCTCATCCTCCTATTCATCGCTCCTTCTTTACGAAATGAGAGATGTTTATCTGAAAGTGATGTGGAATAAGAGATATATCGGTCACGTGCCTCACATGTGTCCTCCTCAAGAAAAGCCGTTCTACAGTGTCTGTCCTAAACTATGAATGAAGGATTAATATAATAGTAGAGACTGTCCCAGTCCCACTCCGGTCTGGTCCTCCGTGACAGCTGGTCTCTACTTCTCCATCCTGGGCACCTCTGGCACTTAGTAGGTCCTGCAATGTCATGATGTTGTGAGGCCTAGTAAGTGTCAGACGTGCCCAGGATTTGCAGCCCAGAAATGCAGACCGCTTGTCATGGAGGATGACAGATCGTCAGACCAGGACTATGTGAATCTAATTGCTCAACTCTCTATTACCCTCAGCCACAGATGGGCCAATAGGTTTATGTTTGTGGCGTACGGTCATAATGTTCTTAAAAAAACAAGGAGGAATATGTTATCAAGATGATGTCCACCATCTGCGGAGGTGTCATCCGCACCCCATCTCATTCCACTAACCCTGTCCAGTCTGGTCCTCCATGACAGCTAGTTCTTCTATGTTAGCATCCTGGGCACCTTTGATGAGACACCCAGAACTTTCACATCCAGCCTATATTACTGGGAGACACACAGCCCTCACATCCAGCCTATATTACTGGAGATACACACAGCCCTCACATCCAGCCTATATTACTGGGAGAGACACACAGACCTCACATCCAGCCCATATCACTGGGAGACACACAGACCTCACATCCAGTCTATATTACTGGAAAGACACACAGACCTCACATCCAGCCTATATTACTGGAGAGACACACAGACCTCACATCCAGCCTATATTACTGGAAAGACACACAGACCTCACATCCAGCCTATATTACTGGAGAGACAAACAGACCTCACATCCAGCCTATAATACTGGGAGAGACACAGAGCTCACATCCAGTCTATATTACTGGGAGACACACAGACCTCACATCCAGCCTATATTACTGGGAGACACACAGCCCTCACATCCAGCCTATATTACTGGAGATACACACAGCCCTCACATCCAGCCTATATTACTGGGAGACACACAGCCCTCACATCCAGCCTATATTACTGGAGAGACACACAGACCTCACATCCAGCCTATATCACTGGGAGACACACAGACCTCACATCCAGCCTATATTACCGGAAAGACACACAGACTTCACATCCAGCCTATATCACTGGGAGACACACAGACCTCACATTCAGCCTATATTACTGGAGAGACACACAGACCTCACATCCAGCCTATATTACTGGGAGAGACACACAAACCTCACATCCAGTCTACATTACTGGAGAGACACATAGAGCTCACATCCAGCCTATATTACTGGAGAGACACAGAGACCTCACATCCAGCCTATATTACTGGGAGAGACAAACAGACCTCACATCCAGCCTATATTACTGGAGATACACACAGCCCTCACATCCAGCCTATATTACTGGGAGAGACACACAGACCTCACATCCAGCCTGTATTACTGGAGAGACACACAGACCTCACATCCAGCCTATATTACTGGAGAGACACACAGAGCTCACATCCAGCCTATATTACTGGGAGACACACAGCTCACATCCAGCCTATATTACTGGAGAGACACACAGCCCTCACATCCAGCCTATATTACTGGAGAGACACACAGACCTCACATCCAGCCTATATTACTGGGAGACACACAGCCCTCACATCCAGCCTATATTACTGGAGATACACACAGCCCTCACATCCAGCCTATATTACTGGGAGACACACAGCCCTCACATCCAGCCTATATTACTGGAGAGACACACAGACCTCACATCCAGCCTATATCACTGGGAGACACACAGACCTCACATCCAGCCTATATTACCGGAAAGACACACAGACTTCACATCCAGCCTATATCACTGGGAGACACACAGACCTCACATTCAGCCTATATTACTGGAGAGACACACAGACCTCACATCCAGCCTATATTACTGGGAGAGACACACAAACCTCACATCCAGTCTACATTACTGGAGAGACACATAGAGCTCACATCCAGCCTATATTACTGGAGAGACACAGAGACCTCACATCCAGCCTATATTACTGGGAGAGACACACAGACCTCACATCCAGCCTATATTACTGGAGATACACACAGCCCTCACATCCAGCCTATATTACTGGGAGAGACACACAGACCTCACATCCAGCCTGTATTACTGGAGAGACACACAGACCTCACATCCAGCCTATATTACTGGAGAGACACACAGAGCTCACATCCAGCCTATATTACTGGGAGACACACAGCTCACATCCAGCCTATATTACTGGAGAGACACACAGCCCTCACATCCAGCCTATATTACTGGAGAGACACACAGAGCTCATATCCAGCCTATATTACTGGAGAGACACACAGACCTCACATCCAGCCTATAATACTGGAGAGACACACAGAGCTCACATCCAGCCTATATTACTGGAGAGACACACAGCTCACATCCAGCCTATAATACTGGAGAGACACACAGCTCACATCCAGCCTATATTACTGGAGAGAAACACAGAGCTCACATCCAGGCTATATTACTGGGAGACACACAGCTCACATCCAGCCTATATTACTGGGAGAGACACACAGAGCTCACATCCAGCCTATATTACTGGGAGAGACACACAGAGCTCACATCCAGCCTATATTACTGGAAGAGACACACAGACCTCACATCCAGCCTATATTACTGGGAGAGACACAGAGACCTCACATCCAGCCTGTATTACTGGAGAGACACACAGACGTCACATCCAGCCTATATTACTGGAGAGAAACACAGAGCTCACATCCAGCCTATATTACTGGGAGACACACAGCTCACATCCAGCCTATAATACTGGGAGACACACAGCTCACATCCAGCCTATATTACTGGAGAGACACACAGACCTCACATCCAGCCTATATTACTGGAGAGACATACAGACCTCACATCCAGCCTATATTACTGGAGAGACACACAGAGCTCACATCCAGCCTATATTACTGGAGAGACACACAGAGCTCACATCCAGCCTATATTACTGGAGAGACACACAGAGCTCACATCCAGCCTATATTACTGGAGAGACACACAAACCTCACATCCAGCCAGTGGCGTAGCAACTGTTTGTGGCGCTCGGGGCGGTCGAAAAATTTGCCGCCCCTTTGGTTGTTGATAATCCGGAAGTATACATAGTATACACTGTCTGCCCCTATATACAAGAATATAACTACTATACTAAAACATAAAGAGAAGGGGTGCAATTGGGGGTAAGTATTGGGCCAAATGGCCACTCACCTATTGATGTTGTCACTGTGCACCGCCACCTCTGCACAACCCCAGTGTATGGTAACTAGCAGGACTCAAGGAGGGCCCGGGGCCGGAGCAATTTTTCGCCGCTGTACTGTGGAGTTCAGAGTGTAATATAAATGCAAAAACCCTTTATTCTTAATATTATGTCACAATACCGGGATCTGAGGATCTTCTATTTCGAGGTCAGGGGCTCTCTGATGCCATGTTGCTGTCTGCCTCGCTGTCGTCCTCCTTTGACACTGCAGTGCGGTGGACAAGAGAGCATTAACTGGTTAATAACGAGAAGTATGGAGTGTGTACTAACTGAGCCATACACCCTCCCCATACCATGTCCCGCAGACATTGTAGGATTACTATATGGATTTTAGTATTAGGGTACGGACACACTGGCGTGAAACTCTCATGAGTTTAATGTGTGATTTTCTCGCATTGCAATCAATCTCTGAGAGCACAATAACGAGTGTCGGACGCTTTTTTCTCAGCCAGATTCAGGATGAGAAAAAAGTTGCAACATGCTGTGACAGTATGCGATTCCCGCGCGAGACTCACCAATGCAAGTCTATGGGTCTGACAAAATCACAGACCGCACACAGACCATCCGAGAGGCATCCGTTTTTTTCATAGATACATTCTCATTCTGTAGCTGAGAACACTGTAAAATGTTCCTGTAAATGATTATACACTAATAGCTGCTGAGAAAAAAAACGCATTGCACACAGATGTGATCTGAGAAAAATGTCGGACACTCGCACAGCAGTTGCCAAACGGACCAAAAAACGGATGTAACTCGTCCGACTCTCCTGGATGATAAACAGACTGATTTTAAGGCGGCACCGTGTCCTCAGCTTCGTGCTGTACACAGTGTACCACCACGTCCCCAGCTCCGTGCTGTACACAGTGTACCACCACGTCCCCAGCTCCGTGCTATGCACAGACAATATACGGTACACTGTCTGTGCACAGCACGAAGATGAAGACATGGTGGTACACTGTGCACAGCACGGAGCTGGAGATATTGTGGTACACTGTCTGTGCACAGCACGGAGCTGAGGACATCCCAGAAGAGGCACAATAACCACAGACAGGAGGTGGGAGAACATTGAGCCCGCCCAGGAGAACTACAACTACCAGCATCCAACACACTGCCCAGAAACCATACAGTGATGCCAGAACAGGAGGAGAACTACAATTTCCAGCATGCCACACCCTGCCAAAACAGGAAGGTGGAGGCTGCCGCATAGAGGTAGAGACACCTGGTACAGCTGCCATTATCACCACACACAGCCCCACTCCTCCTGCGCACCAGTCGTCCTCTCCTCTGTCCCTCCTGTACCCCCGTCCTCCTGCAGCCCGGTCCTCCTCTCCTCTGTCCTCCTGCACCCCCGTCCTCCTCTCCCCTGTCCTCCTGCACCCCCGTCCTCCTCTCCCCTGTCCTCCTGCACCCCCGTCCTCCTCTGTCCTCCTGCACCCCGTCCTCCTCTGTCCTCCTGCACCCCGTCCTCCTCTCCCTGTCCTCCTTCACCCCCGTCCTCCTCTCCCCTGTCCTCCTGCACCCCCGTCCTCCTCTGTTCTCCTGCACCCCCGTCCTCCTCTCCTCTGTCCTCCTGCACACCCGTCCTCCTCTCCTCTGTCCTCCTGCACCCCTGTCCTCCTGCACCCCTGTCCTCCTGCACCCCTGTCCTCTTCTGTCCTCCTGCACCCCCGTCCTCCCTCCCCTGTCCTCCTGCACCCCGTCCTCCTCTCCCCTGTTCTCCTGCACCCCCGTCCTCCTGCACCCCTGTCCTCCTCTGTCCTCCTGCACCCCCGTCCTCCACTCCTTTGTCCTCCTGCAGCCCCGTCCTCCTCTCCCCTGTCCTCCTGCACCCCGTCCTCCTTTCCCCTGTCCTCCTGCACCCCCATCCTCCTGTCCTCCTGCACCCCCGTCCTCCTCTGTCCTCCTGCACCCCTCCTCCTCTGTCCTCCATGCACCCCGTCCTCCTCTGTCCTCCTGCACACCCGTCCTCCTCTGTCCTGCTGCACACC
>JARQOC010000004.1:30924260-30980266 GCA_033576535.1 Allobates femoralis | reverse complement strand
TGAAGGGAAATGTCTATCTCAGGCTGCTTCAGTTCTGCATCAGCCCAATACTTTTTATAAAGGATATAGGGGACGAGGGTCACCTGCGATCCGGTGTCCAGTAGAGCAGGTACCAGGATGCTATCCAGTACAATGGACAGAAATGGCCTCTGTCCAATGAAGGTCTTGTACCAGGTGGCTGGGCCTTGTTGGCCTAGTCCTGAGGTGGGCCCCGGCCCCCAGGGACTGCCTGTTTAAAGGAAAGCGTCTGGCGAGATGACCGGTGCGATTATAGCTGCGGCAGATGGGCTCCCCAGTGGAGCCTTCCTCTGTAGGCTGTGTCTTGCTTCCCTCGCATCCAGGGGACGTCATCCAGGCTGTCGGCGAGTTAGATCTGCGGCTGAGGCTTGGCTGGGGGTCTTGGTGCTGGCTGCTGGTTCTTTTGTAACTGCATAGCGTTCATCAATTGGGAGATATTTTTATTCATTTCACGCATCTCAGCACATATTTCAGCCCGCAGAGAGTCATACTTGTCAGGCTGAGCAGATTATACATTGTGCGTGGCTGCAGTCACGGGTACAGATTTTGGAGTAAGCCTGCATCTCACCGTCACACCACCGTTTCATTGCAGCTTCATGGGTTTCTACCGGCTTTAACCCTTTGATGGCCATTTCCTTCACGGTGTTAAAATCAGCATCTGGATTGCTTAATGACCACCAGTGTACAGTTTTACTGTTCTCAGGGGATAGCAGGCCCCGTGTGATCTGTTCTATGAGGAGTTTGTTCTCGTCTCGCGCACTGACAGGGCAGGCATGTATGAGGGTGAAGTGCTCTCTCCAGGCGCCAGGCATAAGCTCTGATGTCATCTCCTGGCCTCTGGTAGCAGTGATGGAAGCGCATATGGATGTCAGCTTCATTACACTCCTCAAAGGTAGCTCTCAGTTTATCAAATATAGCAGGGGCTGATCTGCGTTCGGCAACAGACCATGACACACTTTCTTTTTCTGCTGCCCCAGTCAACTGTCCAAGCACCACCGTAGCACGCTGTTGGCCAGTCATAGCATACATGTCCAGGACGCCCTCGATCTTTCTTTTGAACTCATCTAGTGTATCAGGACAGCCATCATACTGGGGCAACCACTTGGCCCCTAGGATGGATGGGAATGACATGGGCATTATCGGGGCGACGGTGCCCGAAGCACCGGAGGTACTGGCAGTACTACCGGAGGCAGCCAACGAGGGTCCGGCGTAATTCTGGGGGTCAGCATACGCAGCATTGTCGTCGCTGGAGGAGGCCGACATGTTGGAGGCCCCCCCTAGTTAATTACAGCCAGTTGTTGAAGGGTTAAACAGTTTGTGAGTTCCCGGGCCGCAGCACTCGGGAATGCTCGGCTGAGCGAAGGGCGGGGTTTCAGTTTCGCGCTCTGTGGCTGGCATGCCTCCTTTCTTCCCGCTCTTCGGCGCAGTAATGGCGGCAGAACTTTAACAGTCACATGTTACAGTCAATAAACGGCACACAGTACCTGGGGATACCGGGCACGGGATTCTGTTCGTGATGCCAGGATTGACGCGCCCCAGGGCTGGGTACTCAGCTCTCAGGCGGGGGATCTGTCTGGGATGTCACGGGTGGCTGCCTGAGGCTGTGACCCTGGTAGTCAATGAAAAAGGGGTAAAATAAAGTATATACAATGTCGTGACGCCACCTGCAGTATCTGGTGAGGGATCACCAGCGCCGCTACAGTCCTCCGGAGGTCGATGGGATTGCGGCAGTGATGGTATAGTCCCCGCAGGCAGGGCTGAAACCTCCGGGGCAGGGTAGTGAGGATGGACAGGTTGCAGCAGAGCTCGGACGGTTCGGGAGGATAGGAATAGTCTATAGAGGGGCACGGTGATAGGAAAGAAAAGATGCAAGCACACAGCAGAAGTCTCTTTACCTTTTTTCTGATAAATTTAGGTAAATCGTCCAGAGCACTGATAGGTAGCTAGGCTGCACAGTGGGCCCCCACAGCAAGTGGGTATAAGGCCTCCTCCTTGGTGTATTTGCTGAAGCACAGTCTGTTAAATTCTGACTTGCCTCCACTATCTTCTCCTGTCTGTATCTTCCTCTCTCTTCCTCCTGTGCGGTCTCTGGACGACCTTTCTCTGGCCCTGCAGTGCCCTGCTAGTCCCGGCTCCCTCTCTGTGACTCTCTCAGGAGACCGGGTAGCTGAAGCTTCCTCGGTGCCAAGGGGTTTTCTGTGGGACTTGGAGTTCTCCCACGGGTGCGGATCCCCAATATCCGGTTTCTCTCTTGGAACTAACTCGCAACTGAGCCTCCTGTTCCTGCTTCTGTTTCTTTCTCTAGGCTCCCTGCCTTCAGTCCCACTTAGGCTGGTGGGACACTGAAGGGCTACTCTGGGTCTCTGGCTTGGGCCTCCACGCGGCACCAGGCACCAGAACTCTCCTGCAGCTCTTCTAGCGTCTCCCACACTCTGACTAGCTCCTCCCCAGCAGCAATATATATAGGGGATCCTGCCTAAGTGCAGCAGGTTGAGCTCCCCCTACTGTGTCGGAGTGGAAGGTGTTGTTCATAGTAGTACCTGCTGTGGAAACCCAGCTGTGCAGCAGAGAGATATGTGGTTACCTGCGTGGGCAGGGCACCACACTCCCTGTCATGAAGCCTCAAGAAAGCCCAGTTCCGAGTATCCTAAGGCCCTTGAGGGGCGTGTCAATTTGGCGTCACGAACGGGATCCACCGGCCCGGTAGATTGGGCCTTGTGCGCCTTACTAACAGTGTTAAAAAAAATTTTGAACTGAACCCAACAAGGAGGGAGTGGTATAGGCTCCTTTCGAGGGCGGGATCACAGAGAAGCGTGAAAAGCCATGCCCACCCACCAAAGGAACTGTTGTGCCGCAGACCGTGCCCGTCAAAAAAAATGATTCACCCAAAGGTGTCGCCGACAGCACCCAGAACAAGAACCGCCCAGAGAGAGGAGCAGGAGATCAAGGGAGTTGTCATCACTAGAGCAAGATGGCAGCCAAGTACCCGGACGTCCTGGTGGAGGAAGAGTTCTTCTCTGACGAGATGGAGGACATTGGAAAGCTGTTGCTCCTGGACCTGGGATTCCTGCAGAGCAAGGTGGAGAACCTGGATCAGCAACTGACGAAGACTCGGGTGGAGGCGATGCAGGTCTGGAAAGACAATCTGAACAGGATGACCCGGAGGTGGATGCCGTCGAGACCACCATCGCCAGTCCTGGAGGAAGGAGCAGAGGTCAGTGCTGAGGAAGCTGCAGGTACCAACACCCTACCAGCGGCTGTCAGCACCCTGGTAGGGCCCCTAGACACTCCATCCCCCTTAGCACCAGGCCAGGATAGTAAGAACTTGCAATGGGACTAGTCTGTAGTCCAGCACAGATGGGTGGCCCTTCTACAGCCCGAGCCGGCCATGGAGGAAGTGTATGTGAAGCGGGAAGTCATTCAATGGGTTGACCAGGGGGACTCGCTAATGGCCTTCTCAGGAGAGACCTGAGAGGGAAGGCCCATAGTAGAGACATTGAGTTGGGCGGAATACTGTCGCCAGCAGAGCGTCAAGCAGGAGGCCCAGAGAGAAGCTGAAGAGGTGTAGTTGAAGGCTAAATGGCTTGCCATAGAGGAGCAGAACCTGCAAGAAAAGCAGCGGGTCCACCGATCCAAGGAAGCAGAGCGGAGCCTGATCTATCATTGTTCCGTGGTCTGGTTAAACCAGGACAGAGGCTGGGGGTTTGTCAAAGAGCAAAGGAGCGGCCAAGATCTCTTTATTACCCGGCGGGATGTTGAATCCCACCAGCCGGAGGGTCTCCCTGCAGATTGGCGACAGAGTCACCTTTACCCAGCACCTGGGAGAGCGGGGGTGGTACGCCCTGGACATCCACCTAGTAAATGACGAGCCACCCGCTTACACGGCAGAGCCCCAGGTCTTTGAGCCAATAGCTGTGCCTGTGCAGTCTCAGAGATTACACCAGCCGACCGCACCAGCGCAAAAACTCTGTCCCAGAACTGTAGAGGTTGCTATACAGACTAAGCCAGGAGGAGCCACAGTAGTAGTCAGTGTCAGGAAAGTGGCTACGCAGACTGAGCCCGTACCATCATCAGCAGCAACTGTAGAGAACCTGGCTGAACTGTGTAATGTTAAAGAGGATGTGCCACCCTGGCTGCAGAAAAAGCCACGATCTAATATGTGGTGATGTAACTAGTGCAGCCATGTACATAGTTTGTAGTTTTCTTGCTAACTCGGTTAGGGTATGAGTGTATGTTTATAATGTCTAGAGTAATTATGTGTATATGTAGATGTGAATGTGTATATTATCTTGTTTAGAGTAGAATGTTTGCATGCAAATCATGTGATAGAAGACTGAGTGGCTATGGACTATGTGTAGCCCGGTCTTAATGTAAATGTAGCGCCCCACTGGTCATGGCGCCACTAAAAGGCTTACTGCACCCAAGACAGTGTGTGTGGTATTCCTGTCATTAGGGAGATGTGATGTTAATCTGAGGCCTTCATCCCTGCATTCACACACCTAGAATAGGGGGACTAAAGGGTTAACCTGTTTGCCTGGGAGACGCAGTCCCAGTGGGAGGAGCGTAGGTGTAGTGGAGAGAGCGAGAAGAAGAGAGTCAGGCAGAACAGCCATGGAGAGAGTCTGAGGAGGAAGGAGAGGAAAGCATGGGGGAGACAAGGAGCGTCATGCTCGCCTCAGAGGAAAGCGCAGAGAACGGACACCGGGTCCGAGACTGTGCAGGGTTACACATCCCGGCAGTCAATACTGGAGGGTGGGGAATTCCAGATTTCCCAGCCACACAGTGTCAGGAGGCAAAGCAGCGTATAGAGTTCAGAAACACTGACACCCCGATGCAGGGTAGAGAAAATGAAGGACTCGAGCTGCCTTTGATACGGCACACAGGAGAGAGAGGGCAAGCCACTTAATTTCAAGCAGCTGCAGGAGCCTACAAGTAAAAGTGCAGGTGGAGAAAGGACAGAGAGTAACTAAAGAAGGAACATCGCGGAGGGTCTCAGAGACATTGCATCCTCTGGTGACTACCTGGCCAGCTACCCGAAACTGTGCAACGTGTGAACTGTTTGAGAGCTGCCGTGCCGAGTTACCAGTAAAGTACCCATGCAGAGCAAGAAAGCCTCCGGTGTCTTATTTCTACTACACTCTACCTGGAGAAGCTGCAGCATCACAGTAAGCGCAGTGTACGAAATACAATCCCTCACCAGACTGTCGCCCTGCACCCTGTACATAGACATTCCACACTGCCCTGGGGATTGGCTTTACCCGTTGTGATATGGCGATCACGGAGTGGGCCAGGGTACACTCGCTTAGCAGCACTAAATCATAAACACAGCAACAGTCTCTTCTATGAAATAGGTCCAGCTGGTTTATTCAGGACCACATAAACCACATGAGCCTTCCTTCGGCTTTCCAAAACATACAGTCCATTACCCCACACGGCCTGTAGTCAGTCCACACCGGCCTCCAGGACCTGAGCTCTCCATGCCTCAGTGTCTTTCAGTCTCCCACATGTCAAACACAGACTCCATTAAAACATCCTGAGACACACCCACATCTCCAGCAAGTTTCAAGCTTAACTCTTGCCATGCTGTTAAGCAGACTGTGGCTTCCATGGCAAGACATTCATAAAACATCGCAGCAGACTTCTGCATGTGCGAAACACACCGGCCATGCACAATGCTCACTACATCACACCGTAGAGAGCCGTTCCATACCCAGCTGCCATCCATCATCCCGGGAGGTTCTGCAGCAGTGGTGGTCCCCACTGACCACATCTCACGGGTGGCGTCATGACAAATCTCCTGTATGTAACCCCATTTTGGACTGAGCCCAGGCCACGGGACTGGGTCACGACTACCATGATCCCAGAAAGACAGCACTGGCCTGAGTACCTCACGGCCTGGGGTCGCACCATAAATAGTTAGCACCCCGGTGTGCTCCCTGTTGGTTTTAGAGTCGACATGTCAGTAAAACCGCAACAAACAAAAACCCACTGGCGTGGCTGAAGGATCGGTCTCTTATCCCTGCCCAGAATGAATCCTCCACACCAGATCCCTATCCCTAAAAGAGAGAGCCACCCACATCAAACTATTAATGACACCGCCAGGGTCACGGAGCCGGGTCTCAGTCCCTGTGATCCCCGTGATGAAGCTTCAAGAAAGCCTGGTTCCGAGTATACTAAGGCCCTGGAGGGGCGTGTCACAGACTCTGGGATTGTGGCTTCTCCGATCTTCCTCCAGACTGTTGGATTGTTTCTCTCCACTCTTCCTCCAGACTCCTGAATTGTGGCCTCTCCAGTATTCCTCCAGACTCTTGGATTGTGGCTTCTCCACTCTTCCTCCAGACTCTGGGATTGTGGCTTCTCCGCTCTTCCTCCAGACTCTGGGATTGTGGCTTCTCCGCTCTTCCTCCAGACTCTGGGATTGTGGCTTCTCCGCTCTTCCTCCAGACTCTTGGATTGTTTCTCTCCACTCTTCCTCCAGACTCCTGAATTGTGGCCTCTCCACTCTTCCTGCAGACTCCTGAATTGTGGCCTCTCCACTATTCCTCCAGACTCTGGGATTGTGGCTTCTCCGCTCTTCCTCCAGACTCTGGGATTGTGGCTTCTCCGCTCTTCCTCCAGACTCTTGGATTGTTTCTCTCCACTCTTCCTCCGGACTCTTTGATTGTTTCTCTCCACTCTTCCTCCAGACTCTGGGGTTGTGGCTTCTCCGCTCTTCCTCCAGACTCTTGGATTGTGGCTTCTCCACTCTTCCTCCAGACTCTTGGATTGTGGCTTCTCCACTCTTCCTCCAGACTCTTGGATTGTTTCTCTCCACTCTTCCTCCAGACTCCTGAATTGTGGCCTCTCCACTCTTCCTGCAGACTCCTGAATTGTGGCCTCTCCACTCTTCCTCCAGACTCTGGGATTGTGGCTTCTCCGCTCTTCCTCCAGACTCTGGGATTGTGGCTTCTCCGCTCTTCCTCCAGACTCTTGGATTGTTTCTCTCCACTCTTCCTCTGGACTCTTTGATTGTTTCTCTCCACTCTTCCTCCAGACTCTGGGGTTGTGGCTTCTCCGCTCTTCCTCCAGACTCTTTGATTGTTTCTCTCCACTCTTCCTCCAGACTCCTGGATTGTGGGCTCTCCACTCTTCCTCCAGACTCTTGGATTGTGGCTTCTCCACTCTTTATTTGAGGCTTACCCTCCTTGTGGAGTGTGTGAATGACTGAATTCTGGACATCTGTCAACTCAGCAGTCTTCCCCATGATTGTGTAGCCTACTGAACCGGAGAATGGGACCGTCTTAATCGCTTAGTAAGCCTTTGCACGTGTTCTGTGTGCATTATTCAAAATTTCTGAGATAACGAATTTTGGATTCTCATTGGCTGTAAGCCATAATCATCAACATTTACAGAAATAAACACTTGAAATACATCAGTCTGTTTGTAGTGACTCTTTATAATATAGGATTTTCACTTTATGTATTGAATTACTGAAATACATTATCTCTTTGATGATATTCTAATTTATTAAGATGCACCTGTAACTTTGGGTCACTTCCATTGATTTTGTAAGATATTGTACAGTCTATGAAAAAAAAGAAGGGTGTCAATAATGGTGAGCAGGACTGTATATGGGACTTTGGGGATGTCCAGGTAAAAAGTGCAACATCAACGGGTCTTTGAGTTCAGACTATTGAGAAAAACTTGGAGAATATAAGAAACAATTAGGAAATATCTAAGTTGACGTGATGCAAAGTGAACGGTAACCGGAGACTTCACACGTGACGGACGGCCGCTTCCCCACTTCAGAAGAAGATCCACAGGAGAACAATTGGTGGCTTAGACTCGCTCATGACGATGGACATTTGTGGTTTTCCGTTTGTGTTGGCCTAACAACCACAACACTCTCACAAACTCTCAAGAGATTCTCCACAACCGCAAAAAATGATTGTGTGCATTTCTTCACTGAACTCACTGCAGGTGATTAAAGTGGGTGAGTAGGGGAAATTAAAGGGGATTATAACACTTTTCAGTTTTCATCTCCCATCGTCAGTGTGGAGGGAGGCGAGTACAGATAGCCATTTGACTGAGGGAGCAGTAGCTGCAAGATTTCCCTTTGTAATGAGAACGCTCTGCTTTTATTCCTCCTTCCACACTGACGGGCGTGAATTAGTGTCAAAGTGTTTTAATACACTTTTGCCCCACTCTCCTCCAACACTACGGGTTGAGATCAGTAGGGAGCAGACTTTTCTTTACATGTTTACGCCGAAAAGTATGTTCTCAGCTATCATGAAGCTTGTTTTCAGGGAAAATAATTCTCTAACATGTCCATTTTGGACTTTGTCATAAATAAAAAGTCAAATATCAAATATTCTCTCTGATACCTGATAATTGATTATCATAATGGATTTTGATAAATGATCTGATAAATAAATTTTGATAAATGATTTTGATACAGATTCTGAAAAATTTGATTCTGGTTCAACTTTATAAATGAATTTAGACAACATCCACAAGGAATGGCTTCCGCTCAAGCATGTTCTCCCATTCTTCCCCATATTTCCTTGGGCTCACTCTCCATATTTGACCCTCACAGAAGAAGAAGTCTCCAGGCTCCTCTCTTCGCTCTTTTCCCACAACATGAAACCAAATAAACCCTTTATTCCATCACACCTACTCCAGTCCTCACTCCGATCCACTACTCACATCCCCCAATTCTTCTCTCTCCCTCTCTTCGGCGGACTTCTTTTCCTCTTTCAACACTCTATCATTACTCCATTATTAAAAAATCCGCACAATCCTGCACAAAAAATACAGCCAGTCTCCAATCTCCCCTTCACTCTAAACTCTTGGGAGCCTCACTGCCTCACTGCTACCTCTCCACCACTCTCTTTGGGGGACCCATTACAGTCTGGTTTTTCCCTTACATTCTACGGGAAACTGCTTCAACCAGGTGACCAATGCCCTTCTGACAGAAAAATGGTGCCACTTTGGGCTTATTCTTTTGACCTCTTTGCAGCTTGGACACTGTTGACCACTATTTTCCTACTCTCTATGCTGCACTCCAAGGCATAAAGGGGACAGGCCTCTCGGTCCTGGGTTCCTATCATTCTGCCCGGGTTTCTTTCATTTATCATTCGCTGTCTCCACTTCCTCCCCCTTTTCCCTCACTATTGGGTCCCTCAGGGTCAGTGCTGGCCTCTCCCCTCTCTATGAACCCCCTAGTGGACAGACCATCGCACATTTAGCGACCATTTTTTATGTGAGGGGGGGGAAAAAGGTTATTAGCAGTCCCGGGAAAAGCGCTAGAGAAAAAAGGGGGACAGGGGTATTTAAATAGTTTGCGGGCACAACCCTTTTTTATTAAGATTCTGAGCGCCACAACGCTTTTTGGAGTTCATTTTGGTGATCAAAAACACTAACAACCCTTTTCCCCTGTGTACACACCTACCCTGGGAGAGCGGTAGGAGCGGGAAAACTTAAAATCACCGCACCAGGCGGGAAGGACCTGTGGTAAATGTGACCAACCTCCCCCCCCCATCAATCACGTGACTGGAGCCGTGGCCGGGAAACAGTAATCGTCGAAACTTGAGAGAGAGTGTTCACCGTTCGTCTCCTTACCAAAAGGCCCCCAGCCTTTCCTGACCTCCAGGGGGTTTCCCCGGGGTGTGCACTGGTGCACAACCCCTAGAGGTGAGTGAAAACTGGACACTTAACTATCTACCCACACACCAGGTACAATCATGGGCGAAACCTGTTTTTTTATTTTTTCCTCTATGCTTATGACACCCCAATTTTAGACTTCAGCCCTCAAGAACACCAAGACGTCTAGCTGCAGCTTCCAACATCTTTGCCCTCTCTATTTGAAGTCAACTTTCCAAAACTGAAAATTTTCTGCTCCCCCCCTCCCCCTAACCCCCTAAATTTTGACACTCTCTTTTGTGTGCAGCACCACGATAAACCCCCAGTCAGCAGCTAAATGTTTTTGGGGGGGTTTTGTTTGACACCAATTTTCTCCTTCACCTCCCTATACATCCCCTTTCCGCTTTTTGTCGCTTGCAGTGAAGAAAAATTCTAGAGTCCACGTTTTCACTATGGAACACCAAAACCCTCCCCCCCGTGGTCCCCAATTCATTCCCACCTTGACTACTGCAATTCTCTATTTAAAACCCTCCCCCTCACTAGCTTTTTCCTCTCATCCAAACCTTAATGAGCAGCAGGATCACCCACTGGCCAATTGTTATCAGAAGCCTCCGCTTGTGCAAATTTATTGCACTGGCTGCCCGTACACTATAGGACAAATTCAAATTTCTTGTTCTCAACAAAAAAAGCTTATTAAAAGGCAGCACTCCCTACCTCTCCTCCCTCATCTCTGTTATCAAACCAACCCGCTCTCTTTTTTCTACAAATGACCTTTTACTTTAAAATCTGCATTAAACCAACCCTCCCACTCCGGGTCCAAGACTTTTTCCCGAGCCCGCACCAATTCTTGGAATGCTTTCCCCAAGAAATAATCTTTTGAGCAGGGTAAATTTTTTTTTGCTTTAATTGTTGTATTGTATTTTTTATAATTGTTAACATGGGCCGCTTTTTGAACCTCTGAATTGTAAAACCGCGGAATTTGTTGGCGCTATATACAAAAGATTATTAAAATTTTTTGAGTTAAATGATTCTGACAAATGATTTTGATAATAATTTTTTCAGAACATTTAGGTGTTTAGAGTAAATTTTTTATTTGACTTTGAATATGACATGTCTTAAAATGGACACATACCTAGACATAGCCACAAGTCAAAAAAAACCTAAAACAGGGGGTTGTATTCTTTTAAATTTTGCCAGAACGTTACAATGCCCGCCTTGGGCTTTTAAAAAAGGTTACTGTCATGTTTTGCACATTTAAAAGCAAAAAAGTGAAGTTGGAAATCCCTGTACCACATTTCTCACCACGTTTTGTGGGAAAATGCGCTTTTTTTTTTAACTTATGTGTGCTGTTTTTTGAAATATATGCAACATAGACAAAAAAAGCCTCAAGACACAAAAGTGATTCTCGGTCACAGTGAAAGGAGGGTGACAACAAATTAGCTTTAAGATCTGAAGGTCATCATGAGTCAAGGCAACGATTTAAATGCATATTTGTACCTGTATTTCCTATAAAAACTTTACTTGTTTTTTTGGAAGACACCTAAATCTTTTCCCAAAGTAAAAGAAGTTTTATACCCGAGCTGCTCTTCATACAAAGCTATACCTTCAACTACCCAAAAAACTGGGTAGGCAACGGGGGAGAAAGAACTTAGGCACACTGCTTCCCTTCTCTGGCTGAAGGTTATTTTCATGAAAATGAAAAAAATCAGCTCAATCCAGATCTCCCCCATAATCGTCTTTTGGGGAAATTCAGCAGACCTTCGTAGCCTTTTCACTGGTTAAACAAATTATTATTATTAGTTAAGGGAAATTCCCAACTCAATCTCGAAGCATGTTGACTGATGGATAAAACGTTTCTGTAGGAACCAGGGCTTCCCCCAATTATAAAAGGTCCACCACAATCTTCTCCAAGCCTATCTTAGATCCATCAGGGTCTTCCCCAGCCTAGGAAAAATCCCCCCAGGTCTTCCCCCATGTTATTTTCTTCCCACCTTTGATGTTTTCTCCAGTGATTTTTCTCTTTGTTGATGTGTAGACAAGTCATATTTTGGGTTTGTTTTTCCCTTTCCAAGGGACATGTCTGGCTTGATTTTTTCCCAGTATTGTTTGTGTTTGTTCTTCTTACCACCCCATGTGATTGATACATCTTTCTCCAGATACCCTTTAAAATGAAGGTGAAATTTTTCTTCTTCTGTCTTGTTCCTTTATCTTCCAGTGTCTCTTCCATATGTTTACTACAGAACAGACCAGACTTGTAGGACCCTTTGTCTTCATCACCAGGGGAAAAATGTTCTACAGAACAGACCAGGACTATGTACGAGCCGTGGTCTTCATCACCATTTGAGAGGGTTACTACGAATAGACCGACTATGTACGGCCGTGTCTTCATCACCAGTGAGATGTTACTACAGAATAGACCAGCCCTATGTACGAGCCGTGTTCTACACCACCAGTGAGATGTTATTTCAGAAAAAGACCAGACTATGTACGACCCGGGCCCCCTTTCTAATCACCAGTGAAAAGTTATTTACAGAACAGACCAGCCCTTGTACATATATAATGAAATTGCCAAACACTGAACACAACCTTGCTAGGGAACAAGCTAAATGGCTGATACATGAAATGCAGGATTTGTCTGTGCAGTAATGAATGCATATATGAAAATAAAACACAGAAAATTTACTGTACTAGAATAATGAATTGAGAGAGACTTAGCTTCTCACTGACGCCCACTGCGAAGGGGCCCGGGGGTAACTGCGCCAAAGTGCTTTTCAAACTTACCGGGGGCCTACTCTGACACTATGTGTGGTCTACATTGCTGGGAAGTGATTTATATGCTGGTGTAATGCAATTAAAAAAACAGCTGGTAGGGGGTCTGAACCAAGACCAGGGCTACAGTAAAATGGAGGTGAAGGTGTAGCCTTTCTGGGCGGGGAAGGGAGCACAGGGCTATGTACGAGCCCGGGCTTATCACCAGTTTAGATGTTACTACAGAACGAACCAGACTATGTTTTCGGGGCCGTATCCTTTTATCAACCAGTGAAATGTTACTACAAAAACAGACCAACTATGTACGAGCCGTGTTTCATCCCCCGTGAGATGCCCCTTGATGTCAAAATTTGTCCAGGGAAATTTCCCTTGTTGATTTGTCCATAGCTTTTCTCCTGTTGGTTCCGGTGTTCTTGGGGTCCATCTTGAGGGATCATTGATCTGAGTAGGGTGAAGTCCTTTACCACTTCCAGTTTAAAACGCCGTCATTCACGTGTCCCGGTGTATCTGGCAGTAAATCCAAATATCTCCGTCTTCTTTGTGTTGAGTAGCATCTCTTGTTCCAGCTATCTTGACACCTCCGTAATGAGTCCTTCATTCATTTACACTCTTTAAAAAGCTAAAATATGCTAACATTGAGTGAGGAACTCGGTTAAAGCATTTTTTGCTATAGGAATATTTGAAAAAAAATAGATACTTAGCTTTTGTTTTTGGCCCTTTATGTAAGCCGGAAAACCCCAACAAGGGCATCTGGTTTAAGGCGATACATATGCTTTGAGCTGGATCGTGCCTGCCCAAACATCAAGATTTTTTAAAACCAGATAGAGGGCATTTTAGTTAGGGACTGGGTTTAAAGAGATGACCTTTGTTGTGGTTATCGGGTTTCATGGATTGGCCAATACATAGGCTAAATAGCTCATTTTTTCATTTTTTCCTTTTTGCAGAAAATGCAGTACCGGGAGTTTCTTTCATTTGCTTTTTTTGGGCCCTTTTTAGAGGGCTGCTGTTTATATTTTTGTATTATAGGCTTTAAATTTCGCTTATCGTTCAATGTCGTGCCCCGAAACTCACCATTTAATACCCTGATACCTGCTCTGGGTATGGATGACTCAAAAAAAACCCAAAATGAGCCCCTTAGTGGGCTGTTCATGGTGGTTGTCTGACGTTTTCCTTTGGGTATTTGTGTTTTCTTACTAGGCCCACCTCAATGAGAGAGCACACGTTGTGCTGAAAACAGGTATGTGATAAGGTCCATGTCCCTTATATTTCTCATGTATCTAAAAATTGAAGCATTATAAAAATTTCCCAAAAACTCTACCAATGTGGGAACCTCTGGAAGAAAATTTACGATCACATTCTTTTTTCTGACCCCAAGTACATGCCTTCACTAGGGTTGTGGCGTGTCCCTTCTTTCCATCTTAATGCCAATTGGTCAAAATGAGCAAAGCTCCGGGTGAAACCCTTTAAATTTGTAAATCAGTGTTTTTAACAATTTAAATTTTATTTTTGATGTGGTCATAGGGAAAATAAAAGGGGTGGAAGCTAGGTTTAATTTTAAACTGCACTGCATCGGTGATGGATAGCTTCCAGGCATTATGGGAAAGTAACGCCCAGGTCATGTGATATTGATTTAGATGTCACAAGTGGAAAAATGGGGGAGAAAGCATATTGTACAAATTTGCCAATTAAGTCAGATTGCCTACAAATCAGTTTTGGATCAATTATTCCTCACTCTAATTATGGCCACAAGAGAATCTATAGATCTCCAAAACCTAACAACATTGTGCCTTTACACTCTTTTGCATGAGCTTTGAGAGTAACCTCTTACCTGGAAAATGCAATTACCTGAAGATTAGAGTTGACGGAGGCTCATAGATGAGATGCGTTATTTTCTCTGGTCCCAAAATGTTTTATCATCAGGAACCTTTAGCTGACCAACAAGCAACATCGAACAAACACGGTGACACAGCATGGTCAAAGCAGAGCGAGGCGTCAGACAAGGTGCATCCGTCACCATTTCTCTTCAATTAATCAAACTATTTGCCGAAAATTAAGAAGAAGGAAAAATCAAAAATTCCAGGACGAATAGTCAACAATCTTAAATATTCAGACGATACAACACATGATAGCAACAAGCGTAAATGGAAGTCAAGATGGAAAGCTCCAACATGGGAATCTACTCAACACAAAGAAGATAAAGATACTGACTACTGCCAGGTACGACCGGGACACATGTGAGATGGACGGCGATTGAGCTGGAAGTGGAAGATGACTTCACCCTACTCGGGTCAATGATCCCTCAAGATGCAACGACACCGGAAGTCAACAGGCAGAAAAGCTATGGCAAATCAACACAATGAAGTCACTGGACGAGGTCTTCACATCAAGGGACATTTCACTGGTGATGAAGACACGGTTCGTACATAGTCTGGTCTGTTCTGTTAGTAACATATGGAAGTGATACCTGGATGATAAAGAGACAAGAAGAATGAACGCCTTCATAATGTGGAGCTGGGAAGGATGTAATCAATACCATGGATGGCAAGAAGAACAAACACATCAATACTGGAACAAATCAAGCAGACATGTCACTGGAAGGAAGGACACCAAGCTATGACCTGTCTACACATCATACGAAAGAGAGCATCACTGGGGAAGGACATCATGATCAGGACGAATAGAAGGAATAAGGTGAAGAGAAATATCAGCAACTCAATGGCTGTGATACTGTCAAGATGACAATGGAGAAATGCAATGGTGGACATATCTAGTCTTGGAGAAGACCCTGGGGGATGTATCTAGGCTTGAATAAGACCCTGATGGACTTACCTACCCTTAGAGAAGATCCCTGGTGGACCATACTAGGATTGGAGAGACTCTCATGGACATATCTAGGTTGGAGAAGACCCTGATAGGTCTATCTAGGCTTGGAAGACCCTGCAGGAAAAATCTAGGCTTGGAAAAGACACTGGGTGATGTTTCTAGACTTTGAGAGACCCAGGTGGACCTATCTAGGTTTTGGGAAGACCTTGGTGGACTATCTGAGCTTGTAGAAGACCCTGCTGGACCAGTATAGTCTTGGAGTGAGACACTGGTGGACCTATCTAAGCTGCACAAGATCGATTTTCCTACAGAGCGTTCATCGGCATGGCTCAAGATCGGAAAAAAATTGCAGCATGCACTATTTTTCTTCCGTTTTTGGATGACGTCCCTCTTCGGTGTAGGAGTGGCAAAAAAAGAAATGAGATTGTCCATATAGCATCGCATTTTTACCGATACGTCACAGTTTTTTAACATAGGAAACTTTATGTGGTATTATAGTTGTAATAACATACAAAAACAGATAGAGTTCAGATTGAAAAATTATCCGATTTTTATCCAGGTAAAACAAATTATGTTTTAATTTTTTGTTGTTTTTTCTGTAATGTGTAGCTCTGATGAGTCCTGATTAAAGAGAGCGTTAATGTTCACCTTTCCTTCATTCTTTCCTAACTGTTACTTTTCCAGTACTCTTTTATTCCTAAACTACCCGTTGCGTCTTCCGTTTTCCATCCTTACTAACTTCCTGGAACCTTTAATTAGAATTCATGGTAATTTGGGTGGAGATCGCTCCACTTACGATGTAAATGAGGCACTTCTGGAGATGGAGAGCACTTTTTCGGCTTAGCTTTGTTTGCCTTAAGTAAACTTTCTAAAATTTTTCTACAAAACTTCCAAGTTCTGAGTCAATAATATTATCACCCAAGTAACTATTCTTTACACATCTAGAAGGCATTACTGACACAAGCGCATGGTAGCGATATGTAATCTACGGGAACACATCACACACGTCTACTCATAATATTCATGTTGGGAATTAAAAAATAAAATGGTAAAAATTTGCTTTAAAATTATTGTTAGGTTTTCGCCGGAGAAAGTTTGTTCTGTAGGACGAGGTCCGAGCTTTATCTCTTGAACACAATTTTTGAGGGAACCTCGTCAGGAGGTTGTTCCAAGGTTTTGGAGAACTGAACCCCCAGATCTTGATGGAACTCGTCAGGTGTTGTTCCAAGGTTTTGAAGAACTGACCCCAGATCTTGAAGGCAACTCGTCAGGAGGTTGTTCCAAGATTTTGGAGAACTGACCCCCAGATCTTGAAGGAACTCGTCAGGAGGTTGTTTCCAAAGATTTTGAAGAACTGACCCCAGATCTTGAAGGAACTCGTCAGGTGGTTGTTCCAAGGTTTTGAAGAACTGACCCTCAATCTTGAAGGAACTCGTCAGGAGATTGTTCCAAGATTTTGGAAAACTGACTCCTAGATCTTGGAAGGTTGTTTCAAACATCTTGAAGAACTGTCCCCAGATCTTCTGTGTCTGATTCTTGTGCAAATCCTCTTAGTCTCTTGATCCCAGATGGACTGGATGATGAGATCATGGCTCTGTGGGGCCAGATCATCACCTCCAGGGGCTCCATGTACTTCTTCCACATCACAGGTCACCATGGCAGACACAGAACTGCAACTAGACACAACATATTATACTGTATCGGCAAACTCATCACTTTTAAGAACACTTGCATATTGGGTTTTGAGGAACTTGGCAGAAGGTTGTTTTAAACATCTTGACAAAGTGACCCCAGATGTATAAAGTTTGTGCAGATCCTTCTGTCTCTTGATTTGACACCAGACACATGGGATGATGTGAGATCAGAGATCTAGTGGAGTTGTCTCACCACCTCCAGGACTCCTCCTTCTTTCTTCACTCGCCATGGCAAGGTAGTTTATACTGCATCAGCAAACTCATCACTTCTTCTAAGAACAATTACACCCAGGTTTTTGAAGGAACTTCATAGAAGGTTGTTCCATAACATCTGAAAAGCTGACCCCAGATCTTCTGTGTATGAGGTTTCTGCGATTGTTCTGTCTCTTGATTTGACCCCAAAACAGACGGAATAATGAGAGATCAGGACTCTGTGGGGCTGGATTATCACCTCCAGGAACTCCTGGAGCAATAGCCCTGCTATTCATTGTTACCATTATGCTATCTCATATATGTTCAATAGTGTGTAGTATTGAAGCAGATATATCTTTAATTGACATGTTTTTTCTAGTTAGCACCTCACACAAAGGTGATTGCCGGTCATTTGTTTAATTATTAGTGTTGCTATTTTTTGAAATGCTGTGCACACTTCCCCTCGCCCTGTAGCCTTGCTGAGCCCTCCATCTTGTAGCCAGTCCAAGACATACCCTCAAGGTCATTTTAATTGCTACAGAGACATAAAAACCCACACATGCTGCATTATACCGCTAGAGAGACACACGGTTAGGACCCGATAAGATGAGAAGCACCTATGGCGCGGTTATCATGGCCCTTTCGCAGTGGCCACTGCTAAGCTAACGTCTTCTCAAGTTTCTTTATATTCTCAAGCAGTTTCTGCATGTCCCTTTCTTTACATCAGTATTGGCTGTGCAGACAGCCCTGCTATTCATTACTCACCATAGCAAGACTCAGCATTGCAACAAGACACAAGGTAGTTATACTGTATCAGCAAAACTCAGCACTTCGTCTAAGAACATTTGCATATAGGTTTTTTAAAGGATTTCGGCAGAAAGTTATTACAAACATCTTGGGAACTAACCACTGATATAGAAAGGAGCCTGAGAATGATATGAAGAGCCAAGATATTAAGAATCTGTCTATGCAAAGTTCAGTTTGTATCTGTTAGGCCTCATCATTAGTGATGAGCGAGCACATAAATGTTCTAGTGCTCGGTACTAGAAACGAGCAGGTTGCACACTCGGACAAGCTCGACTCGTGTACCAAGTATAATGGAAGGTCAGTGGGAAAACCCAAGCATTTTTCTGAAAGTGCTCTCGGTATTCGAAACAAGCAAGTCAGCCACTTTGATGGTCTCGTATATCGAGTACTGAGCATAATGGAATTCAAGGTCTTCCAGAAATAATTGATCGAGTCTCCTATTGACCTCCATTACCCTTCCGAGCATCCGCCTGCTCATTTCGAGTACAGAGCATTTGAGTATTGAAGTGCTCACTCATCCACTATTCGTCATCACTGGCTGGAGATATAGGTATATAGTTTTACTTGGAAATGATGGAACCTGGCATTATAAGTGTAAGATGAGGTCTGAATGAGGTGCAAACAGAACAGAAGCGTAACAGGCACCACAGTGTGAACAAGACCTAAGTCAGAACATAAAATGTACAATGTAGTTCCCTGAGTGGGGAGGGAGGGTATCCTCAATACTGCACCAGAAATGCGTACATGGCGGGGGGTGACAATGTTATTCTTTGCAGGACCAACACTACATTACATTGAAGGTCTCACTTTTGGCTCACCAGTCAGTTCCCTACTTTCCAGACTAGGTGTCCTTTTCAGATCTTTACCAGATGTTCCAAGTCAATTGCAGCAAAGCTTTTATTTTCCTATAGCTCCTACCCAACTTTTTAGCAGAAATGGTTTCTCTTACATACTCACAAGCCAGTCCCATCAATATGTGTTGCCTATCATTTATTATTGACTCACCAGTGTCAAATTGATCAAAACAGTCATGAAATACAGAGAACCATCCAGGCCCAACGGACAATAAACAACTGTTTTAGAGAAAGCCCAGTCCCGCCACTTTGTATGCATCACATTCGGAACTTGGAATATAGAAGAAACTCTCAGATTGGCGCCTATCCAGTCTTACCCAACAGCCACTCAACCACTTCAAGCCAAGGTGCAAACTGCAAGGCCAACAAAGAACAAAATGTGGGTCTCTCTTTTGTATCTCATCTGTCAAGGTCTTGGATCTGAGATTATTATTATTATTTATTTATATAGCGCCATTAGGTTCCATGGCGCTTTACATGAGGATAAGGGAGACAAGAACAAGTACACTAAATCTAGGCGATCAGGACGTACAGGTACAGGAGGGGCAGGACCCTGTCCACGAGGGCTCACAGTCTAAGAGGAGCGGTGGGGATACAGTAGGATGGGGGAATGTCAGGTATGGGGCGGTCGCCTGGGTCTCATGGCAGGTTGTAGGCTTGACGGAATAGGTGAGTCTTCAGGTGACACTTGAAGCTTCTCAGGGTAGGAGAGTGTCTGATGTGTTCGGGCAGGGAGTTCCAGAGTAAGGCAGATGCCCGGGAGAAGTCCTGGACTTGGTTGTGCGAAGAGGTGATGAGGGGGAGCAGAGGAGGAAGTTCTTGGGAGGAGCGGAGGTTGCGTGAGGGTAGGTATCGGGAGACCAGGTCGGAGATGTATGGTGGGGCCAGGTTGTGTATGGTTTTGTACGCCATGGTTAGTGTTTTTGAATTGGGATCTCTTGGAGGCGGGCAGCCAGTGAAGGGCTTGGCAGAGGGGGGAGACAGGGGAGTAGCGGGGAGGACAGGTAGATTAGTTGGGTAGTGGAATTGAGGATAGACTGGAGAGGTGTGAGGGAGTTAGCCGGGAGGTTGCAGTAGTCAAGGCGGGAGATGATAAGAGCATGAATGAGTGTTTTAGTGGAGTCGTGGATGAGGAAGGAGCGGATCCACGAGATGTTCTTGAGCTGGAGCCGGAGGGATGTGGTGAGGGCCTCGATGTGGGGCTTGAAGGATAGGGAGGAGTCAAGGTTACCCCGAGGCACTTGGCTTGGGGGACTGGGGAGAGGGCGCAGTCGTTGGTGCAGATTAGTGATGGGCGAATCCTAAATTACTCGAATCGCTTGACTCTAGCGAGGCCGAGCCCGGGAACTCGCTACTCGTTGCGAGTCTAGCGAGTCCAATGTTAATGAATGGGGAAGCGAGTAATAGCGAGTAGTGTGCGATTTACAAATCACAGATGTGTCTCGGAAGCTTCAGCCTGAAGCAATCCTAGTTTTGCCATTGATTTGCATTGGACTCGTTTACTTTGCAAGTAATCGCTGGGAAACTCGCACAGATAAGAGTCCTGTCTGCTCTGTGTGCTAGCTGCCGCAGCTCCAGGGTCCTAGAGCCCGCCTGCTGCCTGATGTAGCAGAGCTGAGATTGTTCTCAGTCTGCTCATTCCCTGTGCATAGACATCTATAGCTATGCACAGGGATGAGCAGAGAGGACATCGCGTTTTGGAATGCGTCGAACGGAAGAGGATTTTTTTTAATTAAAGATGGAGTTCCTAATGGCTTTTTTTTTAATTTCTAAAACAATTTAATAGAAATTCATGGCGGTCATGTCTAATATTGGCGTGACCGCCATAAATTTCGGGCTTAGGGCCAGCTGATAATACAAAGCTGGCCCTAACCTCTTTATTACCCAGCGTGCCACCGCCACCAGGGCCGCTGGAAGAGCGGGGGGTTCAGCGCCAGAGGATGGCGCTTCAATGAATGCGCCATCTTCTGGGGCGGCTGCGGGCTGCAATTTGCAGCGGGGGGTGCCCAGAAAGCTTGGACATCCCTGCGCTGCGGATTCCAGCCCCCAGCTGCTTAGCTGTACCTGGCTAGACATAGAAATTGTGCGGAGCCCCACGCATTTTTTTTAAATTATTTCATGAAATTTATGAAATAATAAAAAAAAAAGGGCTCCCCTATATTCTTGTGTCTGGCCAGGTACAAATAGGCACCTGGGGGTTGGGGGCAGCCCGTCGCTGCCTGCTGGATCCGGCTGATTCCAGAAATACGGCGAAGCCCATGTAATTTTTTTTCTGAAAAATCAATAAAACAATCCTAAAAAAAGGGATTGCATCTTTATTAACCCCCTCGCCCATGGTCCAGGGGTTAATAAAGATGCAGTCCCTTTTATTTACATTGTTTTATGGATTTGTCAGAAAAAAATTTCACGTGGGTTTCGCCGTATTTCTGGAACCAGCCGTCCAAAACGCGATGTCCTCTCTGCTACATCCCCTGTGCATAGATATAGATGTCTATGCACAGGGAATGAGCAGACTGAGAACAATCTCAGCTCTGCTACATCATGTCTGTGAGCAGGCGGGCTCTAGGACCCTGGAGCTGCACAGAGAAGACAGCTGGACTCGGCTTGCAAAGTAACAGCAGTTACTTTGCGAGTTTCCCTGCTATCACTGGCACAGTAGCCGAGTCTAATGCAAGACAATGGCAATCCTAGTTTTGTCAGCGTTTGTCATTGATTTGCATTGGACTCGTGCGAGTAAACGCTGGGAAACTCGCAGAGTACCGAGTCCTGCGAGTCCCTTACTACTCGCCGAGTAACGAGTCCTAGCGAGTAGATTCGCCCATCCCTAGTGCAGATGGATAGGTTGGGAGGTGGGGTGGAATTTCTTGGGGGGAAGACTATGAAATCAGTTTTGTCCATGTTGAGTTTAAGGAAGCGAACAGAGAAGAAGGATGAATATTATTAAAGTTTGTATAGAAAGCTTATTAAAGATTATGTCTATAGACGGCTCATACATAGTCCGGTCTTCTCTGTAGTAACATATGGATGTGAAACCTGAACGATGAAGGAACAAGAAAGAAGAATCAACACCTTCATAATGTGGAGCTGGAGAAGGATATTATCAACACCATGGATGGCAAGAAGAGCAAACATATCAATACTGGAACAAATTAAGCTGGACATGTCACTGGAAGGAAGGATCACCAAGATACGACTTGTCTACACATCACTCGAAGAGAGAAATCACTGGAAAAGATAAAGTAAGAAGGCAAAGAGAAAGACCAGCAATTTGATGGAGTTATACAATCCATGGAGAAGACCCTGGTCTAGGCTTGAAGAAGACACTAGTGGACCTATATAGGCTTGGAAAAAAAACCCTAGTGGACCTATATTGGCTTGGAGAAGATTTTGGTGGGTCTATCTAGGTTTCGAAAGACCCTAGTGGACCTATCTAGGCTTGGAGAAGATTCTGGTGGGTCTATCTAGGTTTCGAAAGACCCTAGTGGACCTATCTAGGCTTGGAGAAGATTTTAGTGGGTCTATCTAGGTTTCGAAAGACCCTAGTGGACCTATCTAGGCTTGGAGAAGATTTTGGTGGGTCTATCTAGATTTCGAAAGACCCTAGTGGACCTATCTAGGCTTGGAGAAGATTTTAGTGGGTCTATCTAGGTTTCGAAAGACCCTAGTGGACCTATCTAGGCTTGGAGAAGATTTTAGTGGGTCTATCTAGGTTTCGAAAGACCCTAGTGGACCTATCTAGGCTTGGAGAAGATTTAGTGGGTCTAACTAGGTTTCGAAAGACCCTAGTGGACCTATCTAGGCTTGGAGAAGACCATGGTGGATCCATCTAGGCTGTACAAGATTGATCATCCTACAGAGCGTTCATCTATCAAGTCACATGAGTTCACATTGAGCTGAAGACTTCACCGGGAGACTCCAAATGGAAGGGTCTTCAGAGCAGCTTTGTCTTGTTGATGAGTTTTGTGAATGTTGTTCCCGTATTATTTGAAGTCTTTCCTTTTTTCCCACGGATCTTTCAAAATTTGAATTATCTTAGAATAAATTAATAATATTCATAGAAAACTAAAAAAAAATGATTGTCATTGAAGCCTCTCAAATCCTTATGCATGATTTGAAGAATCCAAGAACGCCAACAGATTTCTTCAATACCGTGTTGCAATACGATGCCGTTTAGCGCTAGAGTGTACAGGTGATGGCGGGACATCAAAGTAGCTATTAAATTGTGTTACAATGTTAAATAAATATCTTTTTTTCCGCCAATTTGTCCCGTGAGACTCTGACCCAGGTCACGGAATCGGCTGAGGGTTTTTTTTTAACTTTCACAGGATTGTTTGCAGATAGGCTGCCAGGATTTGGCAGAGCCGCACATGATCACCGTTTGTGAATTATGTCTTAATTAACTTATAAAGAAAATTTTTTTTATCCATGTGTGAAAGAAATTCAAGATGGAAAGAGTGAGAATGATCACTAATGATGAGCGCCCTCCGATGAGGCAAAGGAGCCATCAGAATGTGCTGCGTTCTAGCGGAAGGGCAATAAATTGAGTCAAAACAGAGTCAAAATGGAGGCAAAATATACATTGAGCTGAAGATTTTTGAATGATTCATAGATAGTTGTCACGCCGCAGACTAGGAAGTATCCGGATAAAGTGTGTGACAGTGACGCACGGACCAACGGTGTCCGGCGCACTACACACAAGAGACTGGGAAATACCGGTGGGACATATGCAGCGGAGGCCCTGCTTCTAGGGAATGGGGGAAAGGAGACCTTCTGCTTTCACCTGCAATTGTGCCCTGATTTCCCTACTGTCCCTATATGGGTTCTTTCACCCCAATGCTATGCAGGATACCTAGTCTCTCGCTGGTACTGATGTTAACCCTAAATAGGGAGATCGCCAGCGGGAGCACTAGTCCCAACCGCTACACTAATAAAACACAGGTCCCAAACCTGTCACAAGTCTCCGAAGTAAGAGAAACCATCATGACAGTAGTCTAACAGTAAGGAGCTGTGAACTCAGGATTTCTAACTCCAATTTCTGGATTTCCGACTGAGGGTAATTCAATTTATCCTCTTACTCCAATTCTCGATTTCAACCTTTGGTCCTGTTACGGTTTCCTCATTCGAGATCTGGCTTTAAATCTTGTAATTGCTATTTATCCGAGAGATATTTTTTTTCCTGAGTTCTTTGCACTTAGTTAATTTCCTAAACTACTAATTTCATTCCGATATATTTACCGTATATTGTCCCCAAATTTTGGGACAACTGTGGCTCCTCACTGGTCAGGCGTCACAAGTGGGGTACTGCACCAAAGATTAGCGTGTGGTTGTCCCTATCGCAAGTAGAATGCAGAACACTGTAGGAGGATTTGATCCTAACACACACCCACCAATGCAACTGGGGGGAGGTCCCAAAAAAGAGTTGGAGAGTGGAAAAAGTGTGAGAGGAGCAAGGTAGAACGCATGGGGAGTCTTGAGGAGTGGGGGCTCCAGAGAGGGCTAGATAGAGAAGTAGCCCAGACAGAAAGTTCCTGACTTGTTCACCCGAAGTGCACGGGTCTGACAACGTGGCCTGGAGTGTTCAGCCTCCGACCATACTCGTCCCAGCTCCGAAGACGTTCTCAGGGTGTTCATCCCCTAGGACATATTACTGCTCGCGAAGTAGGCATCGAGAAGAGAGAGAGGGAACAGAACAAGGGTAGATCCAAAAAGGTACCGCCAGAGACTTCCACAGATTCTGCATTCTGCTGCGACTACTGGAGTTCTGCGAGCTGTATCACCATCTTGATCAGTTTTTGCAAAGTAAAGTACCTGAAAGAGTGAATTACCTCTGTGTTTCTGTCCTGCCTCATTGACTTTTCCCAACGGTCTGCACCGTCCTGGCAACAGGTAACACTGCCCCGGAGGCTTAGCTCTACCTGTAGGGAGCTGCTCCACCCTAGCCCCAATACCACCACCCTCCGGAGGACTGTGGCGGCGCTGGAGTCTAGTCACCAGGTACTACAGGTGGTGTCATGAGACAAAGACTTAAAATCCCTTGTAAATACCAAAAACAACACCCCCTTCTTTTAGGACTGTCCCCCAGGGCCACGGATCTGGGCCGGCCATTGGAGACATTCCCCGTTTGGAGAGAAAGAGGCCCAGATATCCGAGTTCCCATACCCTAGGGTGCTACACAACACTATACAGAGATTGTCATCACTCATACTGGTCTTGGCCTTCTCTGGGAGCTTATAAGTAATTTTTTTTTCTTTTAAAGAGGTTGGCCATTATTTTCAATATCCTTAGAAAAGGCCATTAATATATGATCGGTGACCGTTGTGACAACCGGGACCTCTGCCGATCAGCTGTTCTCGAATGATGCAGGAAGATGGCAGCTCCTTCAACGCTAAAGTGGCCAAAGCTTCAGTACTACAGATCCTTCCCTTAATTTGATAGAGTTATTGAGATGCTAAGTTCTGGCAGCTTCCAAGAATTTTCCTGATGACTTCGGCTCTGGTAGTAGCTCATCAGTAGAGGTGCCAGACATCAACGATTAGTTATTGATGGTCTATCCAATTACTAATGATGAGCATCCTGCGATGTGGCAAAGGAGCTTTCAGCCTCGGAATATCCAGTGGATAGACCATCAATACAAAAGTTGTGGACATTATTATTATTATTATTTATTTATATAGCGCCATTAGGTTCCATGGCGCTTTACATGAGGATAAGGGAGACAAGAACAAGTACACTAAATCTAGGCAATCAGGACGTACAGGTACAGGAGGGGCAGGGACCCTGTCCATGAGGGCTCACAGTCTAAGAGGGGCGGGTTAGGATACAGTAGGATGGGGGAATGTCAGGTATGGGGCGGTCGCCTGGGTCTCATGGCAGGTTGTAGGCTTGACGGAATAGTTGAGTCTTCAGGTGACACTTGAAGCTACTCAGGGTAGGAGAGTGTCTGACGTGTTCGGGCAGGGAGTTCCAGAGTAAGGCAGATGCCCGGGAGAAGTCCTGGACTCGGTTGTGCGAAGAGGTGATGAGGAGGAGTTCTTGGGAGGAGCGGAGGTAGCGTGAGGGTAGGTATCGGGAGACCAGGTCGGAGATGTATGGTGGGGCCAGGTTGTGTATGGCTTTGTACGCCATGGTTAGTGTTTTGAATTGGGATCTCTTGGAGGCGGGGAGCCAGTGAAGGGCTTGGCAGAGGGGGGAGACAGGGGAGTAGCGGGAGGACAGGTGGATTAGTCGGGCAGCGGAATTGAGGATAGACTGGAGAGGTGCGAGGGAGTTAGCCGGGAGGCCATTGAGAAGCAGGTTGCAGTAGTCAAGGTGGGAGATGATAAGACATCCCCTTTAAGTAAAAACTGGAATAGTCGGAGCAAACCTGCTGTTAAAAAAAAGAAAATATACAAACTCCATGCCAATGGTTGGATTCAAGGTCAAGACCGCAAAGGAAAAAAGTGCTAAGGACCAAGCCGCCCTTGATGACAGCCTACTAGCGGTGCCAGGCTGAAGGTGACACTGTCTTCCTCCATTGTCCAACCTTTCTCTGATTTTGGTGCAGCCTATTTTTATCATCCACATTGGAGACAACGATTCGATCAATGTTGACTAGAGGCCAGCTACCGTGACTCATGAATTCGAGCTCTCCAGGTCTTCACAATGCTTCCTTCCACCTGCGACAACAGCTGCTCTAGAATTTAATTACAAATCTCTTGACATTGTGAAAGAGACAAATATTTCTTAAACTTCTATTCATAGCTTAAATTACCAGCTGTTCCTGGAACAATAGGTAAGAAGATTAATAGTGACATCTATATGTACCGAAGGTAGCATTGTCTAACCCATTATTCAGCTTTTGTCAAGCTGCTTTAAGAATAAAGCTAGGAGAAAAGTTGGTCCTTCCAATGTCGGCCAAACATTTTATTTTTCATAATAAGATGATTAGGCAGGATTGGCTTAGATACAAGCTCCTTATCCATAAATGATTCTCATATGGTAGTATCATGAGGCACAACAAGGGCCGAGATAATACCAACAGTCAAGTACGGGCAAACCAAGGTCATAGGAGGTGATGGGTTGTTCTATCAAGACGTAGGAAGGGGAAAATCAAGTGGCCGACACCAGTGGCGTAACTTCAAGCCCTGGGGCCCTGATGCAAAATCTCCAACGGGGCCCCCAATTATTGCAAATCTTTAATAGTATTAGTCTTTTTCTATGGGCCAAAGAGACCTTTGGGGCCCCCCTAGGCTGCAGGGCCCTGGTGCGATTGCAACCCCTGCACCTGTTGTAGTTACGCCCCTGGCCGACACATAAGAGAAGAAAAATTGGGACCAAGTGCAGGATGGTATGGACTTTACTCCTAAAGATCCCTATTGCAGAACCCATCAATATCAACACGTTTGGGCGAAGTCTTATATGTATGGGAGCCTTAGATAAATTATTGTTGGGGAAGATATTGTTCCAATTTTGGAGTTTGCTCTCTCAAAAATTAGTCATCACCAGACATGTCTCTCTCGTAACTAACAGAAGCACTTGGCCGAATAAACTCTCCTTTATATGGGACACACAGGCAAAGTAGCAGCTGGCCAAACCATCACTCAGCCAACAGCCATCTCATGTGTAGGGTGGACTATAGACTGATAAATGCTAATTATTGACGTTAGTCTACAATTTAAACACTCCAACCAACCACGTGTCCTGTCTTTTTTTTTAGGCTGACTATACACATTAGATGGCTGTCAGCTGGACGATGCTTCGGACGATAGTTTGACCGACAGCCATCTCATGTGTAGGGTGGACTATAGACGGATAGATACTGATTATTGACGTTAGTCTACAATTTAAACACTCCAACCATACACGTGTCCTGTCTTTTTTTAGGCCTACTATACGCATTAGATGGCTGTCAGTTGGACGATGCTTCAGACGATAGTTTGACCGGACAGCCATCTCATCGTCATGGACTATAGACTGATAGATACTGATTATTGACGTTAGACTACAATTTAAACACTCCAACCAACCACATGTATCCTGTTCTTTCATTAAGCCAACTACACACATTAGATGGCTGTCAGTTGGACGATGCTTCAGACGATAGTTTGACCAACAGCCATCTCATGTGTAGGGTGGACGATGCTTCGGACGGTAGGTTGGCCAACAGCCATCTCAGCTGTGTCTCCCATACATGTGCTTGATTGGCTGAGTGATCATTTACTCTCTATGAATAATGCAATCGACAGTCCGATATCGGTGGGTTCAGCTGGCGATAGTCTAAAGTGTAAGTCTTCATTAGATCAAGGTATCTCAAGTGGTGTTGAGTGAGCACTAAGCTGCTCGAGTTTTTGGTACTCTAAATGAGTGTTCCCCATCTTAAGTCATCAAGATTCAACAACAGGGCATGTTTTCAGGATCTCCTTAGCATTTGACAGTTGGTCATTGAATCTCCAGTTGTCAAATGCTAAGGAAATCCTGAAAACATGCACTGTTGGTGAGCCTTGATGACTGGAATGGAGGACCTCTGCTCTAAATGAGTAAGTCGGACATTCAGACGAGCACAACTCATGTACCGAGTATAATGGAAGCCAATCAGAAACTTGCAGCATTTTTCTGGACGAGTCTACTAGAAAAATGCTCAAGTTTCATATTGACTTCCATTATACTTGGTACCCAAGTTGAGCCCGTCCAAGCTTCCGTCCTACTGGTTTAATGCTCATACATCATGAATGGGGTGAAATAGCCAGATTATAGGATCATCAAAGTCAATTGTAACTGCATCTTACCTGTGATTTATGGTGGATCCATCTGATCCAGAGAAGCCTCAGCCTAATACCATAGCCACAACAGTCCACTTGGCTACCTTTAGCTATAATGACATGTGAACCACAATGCCATCAAATTCAGGACCAAGAAACTTAGTTTAATAAATCCAAGACGGTAACCAGGTCCTACTAACCAGTGTAGACATGGGTCAATATTTAAGAGACTTGATCATGTATCTGAAGAACGCTTTGTCATCATTGACCTCTTCTGGGCACACGCTTGGGGTGATTTATGGACTACAAGATAAGCTAATGGTGAGTATAAGCCATGTAATGGGCCATTGGATCAAAGAAACCTTTAGTATACTGAATACGCCCCAGGTTTTTCTTTGAGTTGTTTTTGAACTGTGCTAGAAGGTTATCTGTTCTGTGTATTCCCGGTCAATATTAATTCTTCCTAGAAGTGTTTATATACGTTGACGAGAAAAAGGGTAACGATGTTTTGAACTTTTGCCTTTCACGCTCCATATCTCACCATCCTCTACAGCTATGAGCATGAGACGACGTTCATTTCATAGACAAACATCTTAGCTATCTCGTACATAAATGTGACATGCAGTTATTTAGCATCTCATTAGTTATGCAGATTCTTGTCATATCACTGCATTGTTACTGTTTTGCTCTTGTATACTACAAATTACAACCTGTTCTCACATTCCCTATTAGCTTAGTGTGGTATAATGTTGATTCCCAAGTAAAAGGACACTAGTTGGAATTGAGGGGCTCCATGAAGAAGATTTCCAAAGAAAAGAGAAGCGGCATCATCCAACCTATTGATAGCGGTCTCTTCTCTCGGCCAAGACAATTGCCAAAATGTGAGGCCATGACAGCTGAAAGAATATGAAATGAGGTGACGTCCAGGCAAAATATTAGAGTCAACAAGTCGTCCCATCACAAGGTCTATCAGATCTGGTGACACCCGGTAGTGGAGGCCAGGGGCGGACCTACCGTGGTGCAGCTGGTTCAGCTGCACCAGGGCCCCGACTGGCTAGGGGGCCCCTCAAGCCTGCAGGGGGGCCTCCAGCCAACCCCAGTAACCCGATGTCAGAGGAGAGGAGGGTCAGGCAAGGGAAGCAGGAAGCTTCCTGCTTCCCTTGCCTGATCCCGCCCCTTCTCTCCTCTGCCCCACTGCCTCCTGACCCCTCCACCCCCGTTCCTCACCGAAGGCCGCCAGCATTCACCCCCCGCTCCTCACCATGGCTGCTCCAGGGCCCTCTGGGCTCAAGGTCCGCCACTGGTGGAGGCGACTCGTCTGCTTCATAATAGAGAGATCACAGACGTCCATGCAGGAACTGAGTGATGAACGTTACACAAGTCTGGAATGGTGACCCGAAATAAGGAGAAGAAGCCTCAACTTCAATATCGTCATAAGAAACGTCGGCTCGACTTTACAAAAAAGTATAAAACAGGAAGATTGGAAACGAGTGATCTGGAGCGATGAGATGAAAGTCAATAGACGGCTCTGATGGGGGAGAATGGGTCTGCAAGAAACAAGGGTAAAAGGGGCGAACGGATCGAGAAATAGAAGGAACTGTCAGGTTCAGTGGAGGAAGCCTGATGATATGGGGCTATCACAGCCAACGGCGTTAGATACTTGACCAGGATGGATGGTGGTCTCAATGCTAAGCTATACGTGAAGATCCTACAAGACGAGCTACTTCATACACTCGAGTACTATGGGGATGAAGAAGACGACATAGTGTTCCAACAGAACAACAACCCGAAGCATACGAGAGATTGGAGAAGAAATGGGTCAATGACAATGAAGTAGAGGTTTCGGATTGTCCCCAGACCTCAACCCAATCCAACACTTGTGGGTAGAGATGAAGATACAGCTGTGACATCCTCAAGTGAGGTGACCAGTGTGCACCAACAATGAGAACTTCTGGTTCCGGCCAGTAAGAAATTACAGGCATAAGATGGCGCCGTTGGACCCCAAAAAAAACGTGACAACACCAGAAGGTGAGTGTAAAACTAGGGGCCTCACCACTCCGGCACTGGAAGAATAAACACTGTAGTGGTGCTTTAAGATACTGAATACGCCCCAGGCTTTTCTTCACAATGATTTTGTACCATGCTAGGAGGTTATCTGTTTTGCATATTCCTGGTCAATAATTGAGTACTCCCGAGAAGTGTTCATATACGATCATACTGAAGAAAACTCGCTGGTTGCCTCATAGCCCTGTATACAGAGATAAACTTCTGAGTAATCTGATCATTCCTCCGAGGACTTCGCTCTCTGATGGTATAGTAGGCATTGTGTCGTCTTCAGTTGTATTGATTGTTATCACGGGTTCTGCGTTTTGATGGTGTGAAGGTGGCTGTACATAATGGAGAGCTGTCAAATTAGTGTGCAAAGGCAGAGGAAACTGATCAGAGAACCTTTACAGGAGTTGTGACGTTCATGCATTAGATAGATGGTCGAATTTTCCCACCAAATTTGTTGGGTTCGGTCAACAATCACCAAACAGTATGGGCATAGTTACAGAAAAATTGAACTTGATCCATTTGTCACGTCCTAAGCACGAACCTAAAAATGAATATCCAACTTTGGTAGTAGATATAGAGAGTATCCTCCGAGAGGTCTAGTTATTGAGGACAGTGCCATTACATAGCTGTCACACTTGTTTGGCCGAGAGCTGTCTGTCCTGACTCTATCATACTGTCACAGGGTGTCACGGAGTAGTTATAATGGATGAGGGGAATTGAAGCAGGATAACATTGATGGGCTAAGGGAATCCTGTAAGCTAGTTTGACCCTGTAGACTAGGGTTCTCTACTTGACCCTGTTCCAAGAATTACCTCTAAAGGTGAGTATGTCTGGGCCGCCACCCTTGCCCTGCTCCTGGCCAGCCCTAAGTTAACACCCCCTCACCTCCACCCACAGACCGGAATATAAACTGCAACTCCCCACAAGTTGACTATCTCTAAGGTAAAAGGTTTTTGAAAGGCTTCAGCAGAGCAAACAGCTCACTGTCAGAGTAGAGAATGAACGTTATCATGACACCAGGTGATGGGTCATGGGACTACTTAAAGGCTGGGGGAATGGTCAACCACATCACTTGATCCACACAGCAGCAGCTAACTAGCAATGCAGAGCCACAGCCAGCTAATACCATGGACCAGGGCCGCCACTAGGGGGTACAGCTCTGCCTGGGGTCAGGGGCCCCAGGCCTGAATGTAGGGGGTGTGGCCATTGGCTCAGGGGCAGGGGGGCCCGACTGTGACACAGGGGCATTGCCATTTGGAGCAGGGAGGCCCGCCCCCCGGCTGGCACAAGCTTACACTACTTTGCTGGGCCCGTGCAAAATGTGAGGGGGCAGGCCCCGATATCCTCCAGGCCATGCCCCCCTCACCACCCAGAAAGCTGAGACCTCCTGCTGACGCCGGCGCTGCCATCTTTGTCTTACGCACAGATTTGGTGCCAGTGTTGCCTGCACATACCAGGGAGGAGAGAAACAGGAAGAGTCCTGGTCCTGCAAATCAATTTATGCATCTCTAGTCCTAACTTTCTGTGCTTGAGGAGGTCAACTATGTAAAGAACTTAAGAGTTTTCTGAAACCTCCTGTATTTGTGTATTACATGAGCTACAGTTAACGTGTAGGCCTGATACTTACAAGGACATCTGTGGCGGGTGCATTACAAGAAAGGAAACATGAAGGTTGCAGAACTTCTCACTATACTATTAATAGCTGAAAGCTTGAAGGTTATTAATGTGGATTTTGTCTCTACATTAGAGAAGCTCCTCAGTGGAGCAAAGGTTGGAAGAATTGACGACGTAGAGCAATGGGACACAAACAACATACAGGAGCTCCAGGGTCAGGTGGAAGGTCAATGTCAGGAATTAGACAGTGGCGTCAACTGTCCTAGTCAGCGGTGGAGAGGTCATAACGGTGAAGAATAGGCCTCGACCATTGGCACTGGCTCCCGACAACTAACTGTGGTGGTGTTGTACTTCCGGTACTTCGAGGTCCTGACCAGCAAAGAGGGAGTGTAGAAAGCTGTATAAGAAGTGATGGCCTCCCATCTATACTGACCGCTTATCTTAGGGATGAGAAGCAGTGGTGAATCTCTGCAAGACTTTCCTACCAGGACATAGATTCTTGTGTCTCCTCATAGACCAGGAAGATATAACTCCATCATTGTCCCTTACTGATATATGTTCTGTGCGTTCGGCACTAATAGTGGTCCAGCGTGTCCAACACATACAGGTCTGGTGTGTCCTGCACTAATAGGGGTCCTTTGTGTCCAACATTGGTAGAGGTACAGTGTGTCTGGCACAAATAGGTGTCCTGTGTGTCTGACACTGATAGGGGTCCGGTGTGTCCGACACTGGTAAAGGTCCAGTGTATCTGGCACTGATAGGCGTCCAGTATGTCTGACACTGATAGGGGTCTGGTGTGTCTGACACTGATAGAGGTCCGGTGTGTCTGGTACTAATTGCGGTCTGGTGTGTCCCACACTGATAGAGGTCCAGTGTGTCTGGTCAGGGCTGGTTTTAGGCAAAGTGGGGCCCTAGGCAAAAGGTTAAAGTGGGCCCTAATTGATCAGGCCCCTTTTACATCTAACGCTTTGCTGCATTTTGCTCAATTTGCATTTCCATGCGTTTTTACCGCAAAAACGCATCAAAACGCATGCGTTTTTGTTCCCATTGATTTTAATGGAAACACATGCAAAAACGCATGTAAAAACGCATGTGCGTTTTCAAAAACCGAAAATGCATGCGTTTTTACCAACGCTGCCTAAAACATCGGGGAAGACGTTTTGTGCTGCGTTCGCAAAAATGCACGTGTTTTTACATGCGTTCCCATTGAAATCAATGGGGGGAAAAGCACTAGCGTTTTTAATGCGTTTTTAGCGGTAAAAACGTCTAGAAAGGCAAATTTAGCAAAACGCACACCAACCTTAGATGTGGAACAGGCCGTAGTTATATGGTAAGAGTGACTTCATAAGTTGACTATCTAGGTCAGAATAAGAACATACTGAACATCATTTTTATTTCAATCATAAAAAAAAAAACAGAAATTTGTAAAAAAAAAAAATATTTTTTTTTTATTTTCCGAGACCCATGATGTTTTAATTTTTGAAGATACATAGATATGTGAGGGCTTACTTTATGTGCCCTGAGCTGACATTTTTACTGATACCATTTTGAGTCAGATACAACATTTTGATCGCCTTTTATTGCATTTTATTGTAACAACGTGGTGGCCTAAAAAAAATTCTGGCGTTTTTATTTTTTTTCCATTACGCCATTTACCAATTGGATTAATTTACTTCATATATTGATAGCTTAGATTCTTACGAACGCAGCGATACCAAATGTGTATTTTTACATTTTTTTCACTGTTTTATTGCTATTTTCAGTTCAGCTCCTTTGGGGGCCCCTAAGAGAGTGGGGGCCCTAGGCAACTGCCCAGTCTGCCCCCCCCTAACGCCGGCCCTGTGTCTGGTACTAATTGCGGTCTGGTGTGTCCTACACCGATAGAGGTCCGGTGTGTCCGGCACGAATAGGGGTCTGGTGTGTCCGACACTGATAGAAGTCCATTGTGTCCAACACTAATAGGGTTCCTGTGTGTCCGGCACTAATAGGAGTTTGGTGTGTCCGACACTGATAGAGGACAAACAGGACTCCTATCAGTGCCAATACACCGGACACCTATAAGTGTTGAATACAATGGACCCCTATCAGTGCTGGAATCGTCAGACCTCTAGTGATTCTGGCACTGATAGGGGTCCAGTGTATCCAACACTTAAAGGTGTCCAGTGAATCTGGCATTGATAGGAGTCGTGTTTGTTTGGCATTGATAGAGGGCCATTGTGTCCGATACTGATAAGGGTTCTGTGTGTACTGCACTAGTAGAGGTCCAGTGTATCCAGCACTGATAGGCAGTGGCGTAATTTGAAGTTCATGGGCCCCGATGCCAAAGCTCAAATGAGGCCCGCAATTATTACAAATCTTTAACAGCAACAGTCATTTTCTATGGGCCAAAAGGACTTTTGGGGCCCCCTAGGCTCCGGGGCTCAGGTGTGATCGCAACCCCTGCACCTTTTGTAGTTACGCCCCTGCTGATAGGGGTCTGGTGTATCTGGAACTGATAGGAGTCCTATTTGTCTGGCACTAATTGGGGTCCAGTGTATCCGGCACTAATAGGAGACCTTTGTGCCCGGCACTAGGAGGGGTTCTGTGTATCCGGCACTCTTAGAGGCCCAGTGTCACTATACTGTACTGTTATTATCCTATATAATTTTCGGATGAGACTACAGGAGCCTCTGGGATTAGTACAATCTGTTAACATGTCTCTCAAGATGGAAACCCTTTATCATCCCTGGCTTCTTCAGACTCCTCAGCTCTTCACGGTCAATAAACAGACCCTTGTAGCATCGCTAAGCCATAAGACTTGACTTAGAGCCACAAGAGGAGGAGTGTAGATAAATATAGTCCCAGCGCCGTGTAGGTACCAACATTTTGTATTAGCTACCTGGACCTGACGTGTACGAGGTGGATCCATATAACCTCACCAATGATAGAAGTCTGAACATGCAGTAACATCTATGACAAGTGTCATCTGGAACGACGGTTTAATATCCTCACTGAATATTTGACATTTTATTTCTTGACTGTTGATTATAAATTATCCATCGGGGCAGTCACGTGCTCGAAACTGTACTATCTGTCAAATACTATTAACAGGAGCAGACCGGCTGTACATGCAGTAAAGCTATAGACTTTGGACGCCCGGGGATCTGAGGCTGCTCATTCAATATTGGCAGAACAGCAAGGATTGTCAGCTCTGCTCCATAGGGTGAGGAAGCCCTAACCATCTCAGGCATAATGTGGTGAAATAGATTACTTTAGTTGACAACTGCCGGAGAACCATCCTCTATTGAGAGGTGATATGGTCAAGTATTCATATGCAACCCAACACTCAATGCAATTGTTTCCTCAAAGTGAAGCGTGATCTCCGAGATTGAAGATAGGTAACTTCAAGATGGCCGTGATAACTACGAAGAAGAGCCAAGTTGGGTTCCATGACATGGTGTGCTGTATCTCCGGAGCCTGGGGGTTTGATTTGTGTCTTGCCTATATCCCGGCTTTGGGGGTCGGTTGTGGTGAAGGTGATACTTTTCAGGAGGCCACATATTGCAGTTGACTTTGGGGGGCCAGAACCAGACTGCAGTGGAAACTAACAGAGACCAACAGTTCTTAACCAGTAGCGGTGTTTTACTAAAGTTTCCTCAGTATCTTAAGGCACAACTGTAGAAGTGAGATAGCAGTCACACATTGTCCGTTACACATTATGGCATCACATACAGTTGTAGATCTGACTGGGTTGTTCCAGTGTATTATAAATTTGAGTTGTACAGCACAAACCAACCCAACTCAACAGCACAAACTCTGACGGTCACCTTACCGCTCAGTTGGCCCCAGTCTCTTTGTCTCACAAGGCCGGGTATCCAGGGGGTCAGAGTGTTATGGCAGGAGTCTCCCAGAGACTTCAAGGTGAATGTGTCTTCTCCCCATAGGAGAGGGCGGTAAGCGGTTCATAATAATGTGCAGTCACCAGAAAGGGTCTCGCCCAGGAAAGCGCAACGCTATCACTCGCCAATGATGGTGCAGTGCCTTGTGAAAGTATTCGGCCCCCTATATATATATATACAGTGCCTTGTGAAAGTATTCGGCCCCCTATGTATATATACAGTGCCTTGTAAAAGTATTCGACCTCCTATATACAGTGCCTTGTGAAAGTATTCGGCCCCCTTGAACTTTTCAACCTTTTGCCACATTTCAGGCTTCAAACATAAAGATATAAATTCTAATTTTTTTGTAAAGAATCAACAACAAGTGGGACACAGTCGTGAGGTGGAACCAAATTTATTGGATATTTTAAACTTTTTTAACCAATAAAAAACTGAGGCGTGGGGCGTGCAATATTATTCAGCCCCTTTACTTTCAGGGCAGCAAACTCACTCTAGAAGTTCAGTGCGGATCTCTGAATGATCCAATGTTGTCCTAAATGACTGGTAATGATAAATAGAATCCACCTGTGTGTAATCAAGTCTCCGTATAAATGCACCTGATCTGTGATAGGCTCAGGGGTCTGTTTCAAGTGCAGAGAGCATCATGATGACCAAGGAACACACCAGGCAGGTCCGAGATACTGTTGTGGAGAAGTTTAAAGCCGTTTCTGGATACAAAAAGATTTCCCAAGTTTTAAACATCTCAAGGAGCGCTGTGCAAGCGATCATATTGAAATGGAAGGAGTAGCAGACCACTGCAAATCTACCAAGACCTGGCCGTTCATCTAAACTTTCATCTCCAACAAGGAGAAGACTGATCAGAGATGAGGCCACAAGCCCCATGATCCCTCTGGATGAGCTGCAGAGATCTACAGCTGAGGTGGGAGAGTCTGTCCATAGGACAACAATCAGTCGTACACTGCACAAATCTGGCCTTTATGGAAGAAGTGGCAAGAAGAAAGTCGTTTCTCAAAGGTAAAAAGTCTCGTTTGCCACAAGCCGCCTGGGAGACACCAAACATGTGGAATAAGGGGCTCTGGTCAGATGAAACCAAGATCAAACTTTTTGGGCACAATGTAAAATGATATGTTTAGCGTAAAAACAACACAGATCATCACCTTGAAAACACCATCCCCACTGTCACACATGGTGGAGGCCTGAAAACACCATCCCCACTGTCACACATGGTGGTGGCAGCATCATGGTTTGGGCCTTTCTTCAGCAGGGACAGGGAAGATGGTTAAATTGATGGGAAGATGGATGGAGCCAAATACAGGACCATTCTGGAGGAAAACCTGCTGGAGTCTGCAAAAGACCTGAGACTGGGACGGAGATTTATCTTCCAACAAGACAATGATCCCAAACATAAAGCAAAATCTACAATGGAAAGGTTCAAAAATAAATGTATCCAGGTGTTAGAATGGGCGAGTCACATCCAGACCTGAATCCAATGGAGAATCTGTGGAAAGAGCTGAAAACTGCTGATCACAAACGCCTCAATCCAACCTCACTGAGCTCCAGCTGTTCTGCAAGGAAGAATGAGACAAACCCCAAGAGACTGCAGCTGTAATCACAGCACAAGGGGGCGCTACAAAGTATTAACTCAGGGGCCGAATAATATTGCACGCCCCACTTTTTAGTTTTATATTTGTTTAAAAAAGTTTAAAATATCCAATAAATATTTCACCTCCCCATGGCGGGAGCCGCTCATCCGATATTGAATGCTATTTTAATTAGTAAATGTCGTCAGGAAAAAGGACAGATAAAAACCCCACAAAAAGACGTCATTGCCATAAAGATGAGTCACATAGAAAGTTTTGTAGCCTTTTACCCTTTTAGGTTTGTTTTTTTTCTTAAAATAAAAAGTAAAAAGTTGCAAAAAAATAAAAATTTAAAGGAAAAAATTGCAGAAGAATCTATTTCGGTATTTAAATATAGAATTTACTGATTGGATGAAAGAAGTTGAGTTATAAGGTGAAAAGTGGAGAGTAATGATGATCCCCCCACATTACTCTGGAGCTTTCTGATAACGTCCTAAGATTAAACGACTGATACAGAAATCTAATCTTTGGCCTCTAATCCTCAGGAGTTCAGACAGAACCCAGGCCCCCTTGTCCTGCCGTCTGCAGAAGCTATAAGATGTCTGTAAGACTCCACGGTCCACCACAATATATTTATTATACTGGTGATACTTCTGTGAGATCTGGTCCCCCTCAGGCTCTGGGAATCTTGTCCCCCTCAGACAAAGATGATCTGGTCCCTCTCAGGCCCTGGGGATTTGGTACTCCTCAGGCTACGAGGATCTGGTTCCCCTAAGGGTATGTGCACATCAGTCGTTTTGTGGGCTGTTTTTTAGCGTTTTCTGTCGGCGTTTTCCGCTGGGTTTTATGTTAATTTATGTTAATCCTAGCCACCGGTTGGATTAACATGCTACTCAATGGAGTTTAGAAAACGCTGTGTACATTAGAACGGTTTTTTTTGTCTCCTTTCCACTTTCTTCACCGGTTTTCCACCGGTTTTCAAAGATAGAGCAAGTGACTTCTTTTGAGCGTTTTTCCAGCGGTTCTAGCTTACAAGTGCACAAAAAACAGTCTTAAAAACGCCAAGAAAAACCGCCAGAAAACCGCCGACAAAACGCTGTATAAACGCTAAAAAACCGCTCAAAAACCGCTCAAAAAACGCTAAAAAAACGATGGACACTGCTGAGGTCAGAAAACTTAGTTTCTGCCATTCTCCACCGGTTCCCGGCCGGTCTGCAAAGATGCAAAAACGACTGATGTGCACATACCCTAAGGCTCCAGGGATCTGGTCCCCCTCAGGCTCTAAGCATCTTGTCCCCCTAAGGGCCACTTTACACACACCAACTTATCTGTCCAACTTCTGAACAACTTACTGGTTGCAGTGAAATCATGGACACATTGTTACATTTTGTGGCTGTGTACAATGGAACAATGTGTCCATGATTTCACTGCAACCAGTAAATTGTTCAGAAGTTGGACAGATAAGTTGGTGTGTGTAAAGTGGCCTTAAGGCTACAAAGATCTAGTCCCCCTCAGGCTCTGGCAATCTGGTCCCCCTCAGGCTCCAGGGATGTGGTCCCCCTCAGGCTCCAAGGATCTGGTCCCCCTCATTTTCCGGGGATCTGGTCCCCCTCAAGCTCCGGGGATCTGGTCCCCCTCAAGCTCTGGGGATCTGGTCCCCCTCAAGCTCCAGGGATCTGGTCCCCATCAGGCCCTGGGGATCTGGTTCCCCTCAGGCTACTGGGATCTGGTCCTCCACAGGTTGTGGGGATCTAGACAACCTCAGGCTCCAGGGACCTGGTACTCCTGCGACCTCTGCACCTTCTATTCCTGTTTTGTGAATGGCAACTGTAAGCACAAACTATAGCACTTTTATATATGTAGTTTGCCAAACTATAGGACAAGACATGGTTAAGTGTTTGAAGTAGCCCACAGTGGGAGGATTTAGAATCTAGGGTACGTGATGGTTTCCTGTATGACTTCAGATAGGGCCCTTCTTGTGATTAGAATAGACCTATGGTCTGAGAGTTCGTTGAGGGTGCATGCAGTGGGTGATTGTGACAACCGAGAAAGGAGATCAAAGTAAGACAGTGTGATTCTAGAGAGTTGACTGAGACACAGACCATGAGATGCCATGAAAGCTAGAGACCATCTTTCTAGAGAGGTGGCATCTGCCAGAAGGGTTTCAAGGGCAGGACTTTAGCGACAAGGCCTCAATCTACAAGGTAACAGGTCAGAACAAATTGGTACATTAATGTAGTCTCTGCAAGCATCTGCGAGCATAAAGCTTTTTGCTGACACTACTTGGCAAATCCCCCTACCCCCCTCCTCTATATGGAGAAGAGACGAGGACGTGAACGCGTCTAGGAGTATGAGGCTCTATTCATGCTATAGTGGTCAGAACCCGTGTACCGCCTCCTCTACGAGGAGAAGAGACATGGAGCTACAGAAACTGGAGAGTGACAGATTTTACGGAGGTAGGTTGTGCTGAGACTCACAGGACCAGAAATATTGGGAACAACCCAAGAGGAGCTAGAACTGTGTCTGAATATATACTGTAAAACTGATAATGTTTCGTAGTTATGTTCCTGCTATCTCATAGGTGAAGTTGTTATGAAAAAATTGTTACGTAAAGAAACCTTGAAGTTCAACCGGTGGTCTCCTTGCAAATATGAATGGTTATATAATCCTGGCTGGCCTGAGACAGTGGCAACATGTGGCCTTCACAGACATACGCCTACACGACACAAGTCCGTGCATCCAGGACCATGACTCTCATGCACCGTGCTGAGGAGTCAATCCTTCACCCATGACTACCACTCTGCGGCACGCTACATCTATACAGAACGAGCTGTCAGTCAAAGTGTCAGGGTTGTGCTTACAGCAAGTGAATGCTGATTGTAGACGCTCCGTGAATGCCTCTAAGGTCAAGAAGCCGGCTGTTCCCAGAATGCGTAATGTTCATGGCCTGTATTTAGCTCCATCCATCTTCCCATCACCTCTAACCAGCTTCCCTGCCCCTGCTGGAGAAAAGCCTCACCACAGCAGTATGCTGCCTCCACCATGTGTGATGTGCAGTGTTAGTTTTCCACCACACATAGTGTTCTGCATTTAGCCAAAAAAAGTTCTACTTTGGCCCCATCTGACCAGAGCCTCTTTTTCCAGTGCTCGCCGTGTTCCCTACATAGACTTCTTATGGTTTCTTGCTTTCAAAAATATCTTTATTGCCTCTCTTCCATAAAGTGCAGATTTGTGGAGTCTACAACTAATAGTCGTCCTGTGGACAGATTCTCCCCTGAGCTGTGATCTCTGCGGCTCCTCCATGGACCTATCGACTCTTCTCTCATTACTGCTTTCCTCCTTGGCATCTCAGTCTCGGTGGTCGGCCATGTCTTGTAGGCTTGCAGTTGTGCTGTAATCCTTACATTTTCAGATGATGACTTGAACAGTGCTCTATGAGATGTTCAGAGCTTGAGCTATAGTTGTTATATCCTAACCCTGCTTTACTCTTCTCCACAACTTTATCCCTGACCTGTCTGGTGTGTTCCTTGGTTTTCATGATGCTGATTGATCCCTGATGTTCTCACAGCTGTAGCTACACTGAGAAAAAATTGCACACAAAAGGACTTAATTTACTAATTATGTGACACGGGGGGTAATTGGTCACTAAGGATTTTAACTACAAGGGTATCAGACTACAAATGCATAATTTTCATATTTATATTTTTAAAATGCTTAGAAAACCGCGCATCATTTCACAAATACTTGTACTTAGTGTTGATATATCACATAAAATCCCATACAATGAAGTGAAAAAATGAGGAAATGTTCACGGGGTATGAAAACATTTTCAAGTCTCATCTGTACAACTATTTAAAGACCGGTTTTGGAAAGTTTAGGATGTCATCACATATGACGACTGGAAAGCCGAGGTCTCATCCTTCGTTACGGCGGAGATTATGAAGGACGGACACAGGAGGGGGGTCAGACAGCAGTGGGGACAGAGTTGCTAAATGAAGGTGTATTGGTACAGAGTGCCCGAGGGAAGAGGAAACGTGAGGTATGCAGAGAAGTGTGAGACATTCCTGCACAGGTACAATGTATCAGAGGCTGCAGAGCGGAGGATCAGCTCTAGGTGTGGTGTAACAGAATGCGAGGAGGAGCTCCGGGGTGACACCTTACAGAGCTGCAGGGCTGGAGCAGAACATCTCCGCTGCCTCTGCACCACAGATCATTTTGGGGCTTTGAGAGATAGAAGAACCAGGGGGTGAAGAGAAATAAGGAGCAAAAGGGGAAAAAGGGTCAAAGGAAAAGGTCATTGATCGAAAGCCAAAGACCGACGTGGTCGCCATCCTCTAACGTGGACAGTGGAGCCCCCATAGAGTGACCAGCAGTCACACCTCATTCTCACCGGCTTCTCCTCCATCACCGCTCGTCACCATGTCCGCCATCGTAGAGACAGTAGGGTTCTTCTTCGGGGTCACAGGCTCGGTCATGTTGGGGATCACTCTCTTCAACGCCAACTGGCGGGTGTCCTCGGTGGACGGGAATGTCATCACCACGTCCACCTTGTTCGAGAACTTGTGGATGAGCTGCGCCACTGACTCTACCGGAGTGTACAACTGCCGGGACTTCCCCTCCTTGCTGGCGCTCTCCGGTGAGTCCTTGTTGGGGTTCGGGGACGATGGATGGAGATTGGTGAACACTCGGGGTTCAGGTTTTCGGAGGTAGACAGGTGATGTACGCGGAGGGATAGGTCCAAGGTCGGGGGTCATGAGGTTACAGGTGGGCAAAGGGACGACCACTGCTGAGATCTCAGGGGTGCAGGGTCTTTCACATAGAAGGAAAATAAGGAGGAGAAGCAACAGGTGGAAAAAGTGATCTCTGGGGTAAAAACTGATAAACCATAGTGGAAACCATGGAGGGGCCATATACAGCTGGAGAGGGCCGTATAGCGGGTAGAGAGCCATATAGATGGGAGAGGGTCATAGAGAAGAAAGAGGGCCATATGGAGAGGGTCATATAGAGGGGAAATGTCTGTATAGAGGGGAAAGGGCCATATAGAGGGGAGAGGGCTGTATAGAGGTGAGAGGGCCATATACAGGGAGAGGGATGTTCAGAATATAGGGGAGAGGGACGTATAGAGGGGAGAGCGCAGTATAGATGGGAGAGGGCCACATAGAGGGGAGAGGGACATATAGAAGGAAGTAGGCCATATACAGGGGAGAGGGCTGTATATAGGAAAGAGGGCCATATAGAGAGAACAGATGGGCCATAGAGAGGAGACTGGGCCATATAGAGAGAAGTAGGCCATATAGTTGGTAAAGGGCTGTATATACGGAAGAGGGCCATATAGAGAAGAGAGGGCCATATAGAGGGGAGAGGGTCGTAGAGAGCGGAGAGGGCTGTATAGAGAGGAGAGGGCCATAGATAGAGGAGAGGGCTACATAGAGGGGAGAGAACTGTATAAAGGTGCAGGGCCACATAGAAATGAGTGGGCCATATAGAGGGGAGAGGAACGTATAGAGGGTAGAGGGCAATATAAAGGGGAAAGGGCTGTATAGAGGAGAGAAGGCTGTATTTAGTGGAGAGGATCTTATAGAGAGAAGAGGGCCGTATAGAGGGGAGAGGGCCATATATAAGGGAGTGGGCTGTGTAGAGGGGAGAGGGATGTATAGAGAGGAGAGGGCCACATAGAGGGGAGAGAGCTGTATAAAGGGGATAAGGCTGTATAGAGGGGAGAGGACCATATATAGGGGATAAGGCAGTATAGGGGAAAGAACCATATAGAGGGGGTGATCACCATATAGGGGAAAGGGCCATATAGAGGGGAAAGGGCAGTATAGGAGGAGAGGGCATTTAGACGGGAGAGGGCCGTATATAAGGGTGAGAAACATATAGATGGGAAAGAGCGATATAGGGAAAGAGCCTTATAGAGGGGAGAGGACAATATAGGTGAAAAGAGCAGTATAGATGGGAGGGGGCCATATAGAGGTGGATCCCTTGAGGAGAGGATGGACATCAACCTACAAAGGGGGACCCGAATAATAGGGGACCTGAAAAAGGGTAAAAAGAAATAAAGAGTCACAAGGCCTATAACAGACCGGCTATACTGTAGAGTATGGAGAAAGCAGGGAGGTTACCCCTGTATACTGTATGCATAGTATAAGGATACAGTCAGCAGGTAGGTTACCTCTGTATACTGTATGCATAGTATAAGGATACAGTCAGCAGGTAGGTTACCTCTGTATACTGTATGCATAGTATAAGGATACAGTCAGCAGGTAGGTTACCTCTATAGACTGTATGTGTAATCTAAGGATACAGTCAGCAGGTAGGTTACCTCTATAGACTGTATGTGTAATGTAAGGATACAGTCAGCAGGTAGGTTACCTCTGTATACTGTATGTGTAGAGTAAGGATACAGTCAGCAGGTAGGTTACCTCTGTATACTGTATGTGTAGTGTAAGGATATAGTCAGCAGGTAGGTTACCTCTATAGACTGTATGTGTAATGTAATGATACAGTCAGCAGGTAGGTTACCTCTGTATACTGTATGTGTAGTGTAAGGATATAGTCAGCAGGTAGGTTACCTCTGTATACTGTATGCATAGTATAAGGATACAGTCAGCAGGTAGGTTACCTCTGTATACTGTATGTATAGTATAAGGATATAGTCAGCAGGTAGGTTACCTCTGTATACTGTATGTGTAGTGTAAGGATACAGTCAGCAGGTAGGTTATCTCTGTATACTGTATGTGTAGTGTAAGGATATAGTCAGCAGGTAGGTTACCTCTGTATACTGTATGCATAGTATAAGGATACAGTCAGCAGGTAGGTTACCTTTATATACTGTATGTGTAATGTAAGGATACAGTCAGCAGGTAGGTTACCTCTGTATACTGTATGTGTAGTGTAAGAATATAGTCAGCAGGTAGGTTACCTCTGTATACTGTATGTGTAATGTAAGGATACAGTCAGCAGGTAGGTTACCTCTGTATACTGTATGTGCAGTGTAAGGATACAGTCAGCAGGTAGGTTACCTCTGTATACTGTATGTATAGTGTAAGGATACAGTCAGCAGGTAGGTTACCTCTGTATACTGTATGTGTAGTGTAAGGATACAGTCAGCAGGTAGGTTACCTCTGTATACTGTATGTGCAGTGTAAGGATACAGTCAGCAGGTAGGTTACCTCTGTATACTGTATGTGTAGTGTAAGGATACAGTCAGCAGGTAGGTTACCTCTATATACTGTATGTGCAGTGTAAGGATACAGTCAGCAGGTAGGTTACCTCTGTATACTGTATGTGTAGTGTAAGGATACAGTTACCAGGTAGGTTACCTCTGTATACTGTATGTGTAGTGTAAGGATATAGTCAGCAGGTAGGTTACCTCTGTATACTGTATGTGTAGTGTAAGGATATAGTCAGCAGGTAGGTTACCTCTATATACTGTATGTGTGTAGTGTAAGGATACAGTTCAGCAGGTAGGTTACCTCTGTATACTGTATGTGTAGTGTAAGGATACAGTCAGCAGGTAGGTTACCTCTGTATACTGTATGTGTAGTGTAAGGATATAGTCAGCAGGTAGGTTACCTCTGTATACTGTATGTGCAGTGTAAGGATACAGTCAGCAGATAGGTTACCTCTGTATACTGTATGTGTAGTGTAAGGATACAGTAAGCAGGTAGGTTACCTCTGTATACTGTATGTGTAGTGTAAGGATACAGTCAGCAGGTAGGTTCACCTCTGTATACTGTATGTGATAATGTAAGAATACAGTTAGCAGGTAGGTCACTCTGTATACTGTATGTGTAGTGTAAGGATACAGTTAGCAGGTAGGTCACCTCTGTATACTGTATGTGTAGTGTAAGGATACAGTTAGCAGGTAGGTCACCTCTGTATACTGTATGTGTAGTGTAAGGATACAGTCAGCAGGTAGGTTACCTCTGTATACTGTATGTGTAGTGTAAGGATACAGTCAGCAGGTAGGTTACCTCTGTATACTGTATGTGTAGTGTAAGGATACAGTTAGCAGGTAGGTTACCTCTGTATACTGTATGCATAGTATAAGGATACAGTCAGCAGGTAGGTTACCTCTGTATACTGTATGTGTAGTGTAAGGATACAGTTCAGCAGGTAGGTCACCTCTGTATACTGTATGTTAGTGTAAGGATACAGTCAGCAGGTAGGTTACCTCTGTATACTGTATGTGTAGTGTAAGGATACAGTCAGCAGGTAGGTTACCTCTGTATACTGTATGTGCAGTGTAAGGATACAGTCAGCAGGTAGGTTACCTCTGTATACTGTATGTGTAGTGTAAGGATACAGTCAGCAGGTAGGTTACCTCTGTATACTGTATGTGTAGTGTAAGAATATAGTCAGCAGGTAGGTTACCTCTGTATACTGTATGTGTAATGTAAGGATACAGTCAGCAGGTAGGTTACCTCTGTATACTGTATGTGTAGTATAAGGATACAGTCAGCAGGTAGATTACCTCTGTATACTGTATGTGTATGTAAGGATATAGTCAGCAGGTAGGTTACCTCTGTATATGTATGTGTAGTGTAAGGATACAGTCAGCAGGTAGATTACCTCTGTATACTGTATGTGCAGTGTAAGGATATAGTCAGCAGGTAGGTTACCTCTGTATACTGTATGTGTAGTGTAAGGATACAGTCAGCAGGTAGATTACCTCTATAGACTGTATGTGTAGTGTAAGAATATAGTCAGCAGGTAGGTTACCTCTGTATACTGTATGTGTAATGTAAGGATACAGTCAGCAGGTAGGTTACTCTGTATAACTGTATGTGTAGTATAAGGATACAGTCAGCAGGTAGATTACCTCTGTATACTGTATGTGTAGTGTAAGGATATAGTCAGCAGGTAGGTTACCTCTGTATACTGTATGTGTAGTGTAAGGATACAGTCAGCAGGTAGTTACCTCTATGACTGTATGTGTAGTGTAAGAATATAGTCAGCAGGTAGGTTACCTCTGTATACTGTATGTGTAATGTAAGGATACAGTCAGCAGGTAGGTTACCTCTGTAGTACTGTAATGTGTAGTAATAAGGATACAGTCAGCAGGTAGTTACCTCTGTATACTGTATGTGTATGTAAGGATAAGTCAGCAGGTAGTTACCTCTGTATATGTATGTGTATGTAAGGATACAGTCAGCAGGTAGGTTACCTCTGTATACTGTATGTGCAGTGTAAGGATACAGTAAGCAGGTAGGTTACCTCTGTATACTGTATGTGTAGTGTAAGGATACAGTAAGCAGGTAGGTTACCTCTGTATACTGTATGTGCAGTGTAAGGATACAGTCAGCAGATAGGTTACCTCTGTATACTGTATGTGCAGTGTAAGGATACAGTAAGCAGGTAGGTTACCTCTGTATACTGTATGTGAGTGTAAGGATACAGTTAGCAGGTAGGTTACCTCTGTATACTGTATGTGTAGTGTAAGGATACAGTTAGCAGGTAGGTTACCTTCTTTTATATACTGTAATGTGCAGTGTAAGGATACAGTCAGCAGGTAGGTTACCTCTGTATATTGTATAGGTAGTGTATCTCTCCATAGTACACCCAGAATATCTCTGACTTTCCTGATATTGATCTGCACTAGTGATGAGCGAGCACTAAAATGCTCGGGTGCTCGGTGCTCTGGCCGAGCATCTCAAGATACTCGTGTACTCGGCCAGAGCACCGAGCCCAGTGTAAGTCAATGAGTGACAGGCTCCGCCCACAGACTTCCGGTTATAAAACGAGTATTGCTGGGAAAGGGCGGAGGGGCTTTTTGAAATCGCTGCAACATACAACACCTTGCTGTGGCCCCCAGAGGGATCCTAACAATGAATCTGCTCTCTGTGACGTGCCAGCTCACTGTGTGCACTGAAGGGAGCAGTGTATGTGTGTCAGATCGCTTATTATTACCGAGCGGTCCGAGCATCTCAGTGGTACTCGGTGCTCGCCGAGCATACTCGCTCATCACTAATCTGCACATGATACTATTTACTCCCTTCTGTTGCTTTGTGTTACACTCGTATAGCACTCAGAGCACAGAGTGCAGAACTCAGAGCACAGAGTGCAGAACTCAGAGCACAGAGCACAGAATACAGAACACAGAACTCAGAACACAGAACTCAGAACACAGAGCACAGAGCACAGAACAAAGAGCACAGAACAAAGAGCACAGAACACAGAGCACAGAACACAGAGCACAGAACACAGAGCACAGAACTCAGAGCACAGAACACAGAACTCAGAGCACAGAACTCAGAACACAGAACTCAGAGCACAGAACACAGAGCACAGAACTCAGATCACAGAACACAGAACTCAGATCACAGAGCACAGAACTCAGAGCACAGAGCACAGAACACAGAGCACAGAGCACAGAACTCAGATCACAGAGCACAGAACACAGAGCACAGAACTCAGAGCACAGAACACAGAGCACAGAACACAGAACACAGAACACAGAGCACAGAACACAGAGCACAGAGCACAGAACTCAGATCACAGAGCACAGAACACAGAGCACAGAACTCAGATCACAGAACACAGAGCACAGAACTCAGAGCACAGAACACAGAGCACAGAACACAGAGCACAGAACACAGAGCACAGAACACAGAGCACAGAGCACAGAACTCAGATCACACAGCACAGAACTCAGAGCACAGAACTCAGAGCACAGAACTCAGAACACAGAACACAGAGCACAGAACACAGAGCACAGAACACAGAGCACAGAACACAGAGCACAGAACACAGAGCACAGAACACAGAGCACAGAACTCAGAGCACAGAACTCAGATCACAGAACACAGAGCACAGAACTCAGAGCACAGAACACAGAGCACAGAACTCAGATCACAGAACACAGAGCACAGAAGTCAGAGCACAGAACACAGAGCACAGAACTCAGAGCACAGAACACAGAGCACAGAACTCAGAGCACAGAACTCAGAGCACAGAACTCACAGCACAGAACTCAGAACAGAAAGGGCGGGAGCGTGGGCTTTTTCAAATCGCCGCAGCATACAACACCTTGCTGTGGCCCCCAGAGGGATCCTAACAATGAATCTGCTCTCTGTGAGGTGCCAGCTCACTGTGTATTTGTGTCAGATCGATAATTGTTTGCGAGGAGTCTGAGCATCTCGGCGGTACTCGGTGCTCTCGAGTATCCTGAGTATCGAGATATTCGTGCGAGTACCGAGTAGTGACAAGCATATTCGGTCGTCCCTACACAGAACTAAAAGCACAGAGCTAAAAGCACAGAACACAGAGCACAGAATTCAGAGTACAGAACTCAGAGCACCTGAGACAGAGCACAGTACATAGAATTCAGAGCACCCGACATAAAGCACAGAACACAGATCACAGAACACAGATCACAGAACACAGATCACAGAACACAGAGCACAGAAGACAGAGCACAGAAAACAGAGGATAGAACACAGAGCACAGAACACAGATCACAGAACACAGATCACAGAACACAGATCACAGAACACAGAGCACAGAAGACAGAGCACAGAAAACAGAGGATAGAACACAGATCACAGAGTTCAGAGCACAGAACACAGAGCACAGAACACAGAACTCAGAGCACAGAACACAGAGCACAGAACACAGAATTCAGAGCACAGAACACAGAACTCAGAACACAGATCACAGAACTCAGAGCACAGAACTCAGAGTACCTGACATAAAACACAGAACTCAGAGCACCTGACATAAAGCACAGAACGAAAAACTTAGAGCACCCGACACAGAGCAAATAAAACAGAACTCAGAGCACCCGACACAGAGCACAGAACTCAGAGCACCTGACACAGAGCACAGAAAACAGAATTCAGAGCACCCGACATAAAACACAGAACTCAGAGCACCCGACACAGAACATAGAACTCAGAGCACCCGATATAAAACACAGAACTCAGAGCATCTGATATAAAGCACAGAACGAAGACCTCAGAGCACCCGGTATAGAGCTAAGAACACAGAACTCAGAGCACCTGACATAGAGCACAGAACACAGAATTCAGAGCACCGGACATACAGCACAGAACACAGAACTCATAGCACCTGACAAAGAGCAAAGAACACAGAACTCAGAGCATCGGACATAGAGCAAAGACCACAGAACTCAAAGCACCTGACATAGAGCACAGAACACAGAACACAGAACTCAGAGCACCTGACATAGAGCACAGAACACAGAACTTAGAGCACCTGACATAGAGCACAGAACACAGAACTCAGAGCACCTGACATAGAGCACAGAACACAGAACTCAGAGCACCTGACATAGAGCACAGAACACAGAACTCAGAGCACCTGACATAGAGCACAGAACACAGAACTCAGAGCACCTGACATAGAGCACAGAACACAGAACTTAGAGAACCCGACACAGAGCAAAGTGCACAGAACTGAAAGCACAGAACAAAGAGCTCCTGACTACTGATGAGCGAGCACTAAAATGCTCGGGTGCTCGGTGCTCTGGCCGAGCATCTCAAGATACTCGTGTACTCGGCCGAGCACCGAGCCCAATGTAAGTCAATGAGTGACAGGCTCCGCCCACAGACTTCCGGTTATAAAACGAGTATTGCTGGGAAAGGGCGGGAGGGGGGGGCTTTTTTAAATCGCCGCAACATGTAACACCTTGCTGTGGCCCCCAGAGGGATCCTAACAATGAATCTGCTCTCTGTGAGGTGCCAGCTCACTGTGTGCACTGAAGGGAGCTGTGTATGTGTGTCAGATTGCTAATTATTAGCGAGCGGTCCGAGCATCTCAGCGGTACTCGGTGTTCGCCGAGCATCCCGAGTACCAGGATACTCGTGCGAGTACCGAGCAGCGCAGAGCATACTCGCTCATCACTACTCCTGACATAGTGCACAGAACTCAGAGAAAAGATCAAAACTCAGAGCACAAAACAAATAGCACACAGCACAGAACACAGAGTGCATAGCACAGAGAACAGAACAAATAGCACACAGCACGGAACACAGAGCACAGAGTGCAGAGCACAGAACACAGAGAACAGAACAAATAGCACACAGCACGGAAAACAGAGAGCATAGCACAAAGCACAGACCTCATTGTACAGGAAGGAGAACGCAGAACTCAGACCACAAAACACAGAACTCAGAGTGCAGAGCACAGAGTACAGAAGTCAGAAGACAGAGCGCAGAACTCAGAGCATGGAACACAGAGCACAGAACACAGAACTCAGAGCACAGAACACAGAACTCAGACCACAGAGCACAGAACTCAGAGCACAGAACTAAGAGCACAGAACTAAGAGCACAGAACTCAGAGCACAGAACACAGAACTCACAACACAGAGCACAGAACTCAGATCACAGAACACAAAGCACAGAACACAGAGCACAGAACAGAGAGCACAGAACACAGAATTCAGAGCACAGAACTCAGAACACAAAACACAGAACTCAGAACACAAAACACAAAACACAGAACTCAGAACACAGAACACAGAACACAGAGCACAGACCTCAGAGCACAGAACACAGAACACAGAACTCACAACACATTACACAGAACACAGAACTCAGAGCACAGAGCTAAGAGCACAGAACTCAGAGCACAAAACACAGAGAACAGAACAAATAGCACGCAGCACAGAACACAGAGAGTATAGCACAAAGCACAGACCTCAATGTACAGGAAGGAGAACACAGTGCTCAGACCACAAAACACAGAACTCAGAGTGCAGAACACAGAGTATAGAACTCAGAAGACAGAGCGCAGAACTCAGAGCACAGAATACAGAGCACTGAACACAGAGCACAGAACACAGAACTCAGAGCACAGAACACAGAACTCAGAACACAGAGCACATAACTCAGAGCACAGAACTAAGAGCACAGAACTCAGAGCACAGAACACAGAACTCACAACTCAGATCACAGAACACAAACCACAGAACACAGGGCACAGAACACAGAACTAAGAGCACAGAACTAAGAGTACAGAACTAAGAGCACAGAACTCAGAGTACAGAACACACAGCACAGAACACAGAGCACAGAACACAAAGCAGAGAACAAAGCGCACAAAACACAGAGCACAGAACACAGAGCACAAAACACAGAGCACAGAACTCAGATCAGAGAACTTAGAGCACCCGACACAAAACACAGAGCCCAGAACACAGAACTCAGAACACAGAGCACAGAACACAGAGCACAGAACACAGAGCACAGAACACAGAGCACAGCTCACAGAACACAGAGCACAGAACACAGAGCACAGAGCACAGAACACAGAGCACAGAACACAGAGCACAGAACTCAGAGCACAGAACACAGAGCACAGAACAAAGAGCACAGAACAAAGAGCACAGAACAAAGAGCAGAGAATTCAGAGTACAGAACTCAGAGCACCTGACACAGAGCACAGAACACAGAACTCAGAGCACCCAACATACAACATAGAACACAGAGCACAAAACACAGAACTCAGAACACAGAGCACAGAACACAGAGCACAGAACACAGAGCACAGAACACAGAGCACAGAACACATAGCACAGAGCACAGAACACAGAGCACAGAACTCAGAACACAGAACACAGAGCACAGAACACAGATCACAGAACACTAGTGATGAGCGAGTATGCTCTGCGCTGCTCGGTACTCGCACGAGTATCCCGTTACTCGGGATGCTCGGCGAGCACCGAGTACCGCCGAGATGCTCAGACTGCTCGGTAATAAATAGCGATCTGACACACATACACAGCTCCCTTCAGTGCACACAGTGAGCTGGCACCACACAGGGAGCAGATTCATTGTTAGGATCCCTCTGGGGGCCACAGCAAGGTGTTGTATGTTGCAGCGATTTCAAAAAGCCCCCCCTCCCGCCCTTTCCCAGCAATACTCGTTTTATAACCGGAAGTCTGTGGGCGGAGCCTGTCACTCATTGACTTACATTGGGCTTGGTGCTCGGCCGAGTACACGAGTATCTTGAGATGCTCGGCCAGAGCACCCGAGCATTTTAGTGCTCGCTCATCACTAATCCTAACAATGAATCTGCTCCCTGTGAGGTGCCAGCTCACTGTGTGCACTGAAGGGAGCAGTGCATTTGTGTCAGATTGCTAATTATTAGCGAGCAGTCCGAGCATCTCGGCGGTACTCGGTGCTCGCCGAGCATCCCGAGTACCGGGATACTCCTGCGAGTAACGAGTAGCGCCGAGCATACTCGCTTGTCCCTACAGAACACAAAGCACAGAACACAGAGCACAGAACACAGAGCACAGAACACAGAGCACAGAACACAGAGCACAGAACTCAGATCACAAAACTCAGAGCTCAGAACACAGAGCACAGAGCACAGAACACAGAGCACAGAACACAGAACTCACAGCACAGAACACAGAGCTCAGAACACAAAGCACAGAACACAGAGCACAGAGTGCAGAGCACAGAACACAGAGAACAGAACAAATAACACACAGCACGGAACACAGAGAGTATAGCACAAAGCACAGACCTCAACGTACAGGACAGAGAACACAGTACTCAGACCGCAAAATACAGAACTCAGGGTGCAGAACACAGAGCACAGAACTCAGAACACAGAGCACAGAACACAGAGCACAGAACTTAGAGCACAAAACACATAGCACAGAACACAGAGAACAGAACAAATAGCACAAAGCAAGGAACACAGAGCATAAAGCACAAAGCACAGACCTCAACGTACAGGACAGAGAACACAGTACTCAGAATACAGAACAAGAGCACAGAACTCAGAGCCCCGAACACAGAACATAACTCAGAATACAGAACTGAGAACACAGAACTGAGAGCACAGAACATAGAGCACAGAACTGAGAACACAGAGCACACAACTCAGAGCACAGAACGCAGAACTCAGAGCACAGAACAAAGCACAAAACACAGAGCACAGAACTGAGAACAAAGAGCACACAACTCGGAGCACAGAACACACAACTTAGAGCACAGAACACAGAGCACAGAACAAAGCACAAACAACAGAGCACAGAACTGAGAACACAGAACCCAGAGTGAAGAGCGCAGGACACAGAACTGAGAGCACAAAGCACATAAAAAAGCACAGAACACAGAGTATAGATAAAGCACAGCCAAAGTAAAACTACCGTAGTAGAGGTTAACGAGTACTAAAATGCTCGGGTGCTCGATGCTTGGGCCGAGCATCCCAAGATACTCGAGTACTCGGCCCGAGCACTGAGCCCAATGTAAGTCAATTAGTGACAGGCTCCACCCACAGACTTCCGGCTATAAAACGAGTGTTTCTGGGAAAGGGCGGGAGGGGGGGCTTTTTCAAATTGTCGCAACATACAACACCTTGCTGTGCCCCCCAGAGGGACCCTAATAGTAAATCTGCTCTCTGTGAGGTGCCAAATCACTGTGTGCACTGAAGGGAGCTGTGTATTTGTGTCAGATCGATAATTATTAGCGAAGAGTCCGAGCATCTCAGCGGTACTCGGTGCTCGCCGATCATCCCGAATACTGGGATACTCGTGCAAATAACGAGTAGCGTCGAGCATGCTCACTCATCATTAAAAACTAGTCAGCTGAGGGCTGGTATTCTCAGTGGGTTGAGGGACCAATTTTTTAGGGCTCAATGCTATAGAATTGCGGCCCACAGCTGCCCCTGAAAATGATGCATATATCGTAGCGCCATTTCCATGCGGTTTGTCAGGCTCTTCCAGCGACCCTGGTGGCGGTGGAACACTGGGTAATAAGGGGTTAATACCAGCTTTGTATTGCCAGCTGGTATTAAGCCCTGAGATTCTTAGGCCTTGTTCACTCGCTGCGCATTTGGCGCGTTTTTTTACGCACGTATTTGCCCCAAAAATGCATGTGCGTCTGCGTTTCCCAGCAAAGTGAATGGACATTCACTTTGTATCATTCAAATGTCGCATAACTTTCCGCAACATTTTTGGAGCAAAAAACGCACGTGTAGGAAGAATGAACATGTCAATTCTTTCCAGTTTTTTTACGCGCGTTTCTTCCATAGGCCCCATTATAAGCACTGGAAGAAATGCGCGTAAAAAAACGCAATTGAAGTTGTTCTCTCACGCTCTCGTGTAAAAAAACGAGACAAATACACAGCGTGTGAACACAGTTTTAATGTCAGGCCAAGTTAGACCCGGCCATTAAGAATCATAAATAAATAGTAAAGGTAGAAAGCTGGAAAAGGAAAAATATGGTGCCACCATAGGGTGTTACCCTTTTCACAATTGGATATTAAAATAATATAGGGTGCTCAGCTCATGTGGTTGCGAGAGTCACAACCACTATATGCTCATACTGTATATAATCCAATCCAAATGGTTGCAGCAGTCTTCCAAAAAAGGTATAACATTAAATTAAAAGAAAAGTTGTAATTTTTGACCGTGCCACCATATAAAAAAACAAAAGATTCTTTGCAGTTATTTCTCAGAAATAAAAATCACTATCAACTGCAAAGAATTTTTAGATTTTTTATATGGTAGCACGGTCAAAAATTACAACTTTTCTTTTATAATTTAAATAAATAGTAAAAAAATGACACAGCATACATACAAATCATTTTATTATAAATAAAAACACAGAGACACTTAGTGACTCCATCTTTATTACCCTCTCCTCACCCTTGTAACCCTCCACGATCTTTGTCTTCTCTTTTGTGGGACACACGCAGCTCTGCTATATCAGAGACCACAAGGATGAAGAACATATCCTCTCCCCACAGTCTCTGATCACTGAATGACTGAGCTGAGACCTGGGACATGGTAAGCGGTGTTTTATTGAATTGCACTTGCATACCATTTCTGCAGATGTGAACGCACCTTAAGGAGAATGATTACAGCAATACCAGTTATCTATTTTATTCTCTATATTTTACCAATATAAAACATGTCTTAATTAATTTGGCTTAAGTCACTTATTTCTAAGTCCCAAAACTTTTATGTTTTCTTGGCGGAGGAGGGTTTCTTTTTTGTGAGACGATGTTATGGCTTTTACTGGTACTATATTTTGATACATTTGATGTCCTGTTTTTTACTTCATTTCTGGAAGCTCTTGTGACTCATTGATTAAGGGCGATTATACCCGAATAAAGCCAATAAATTAGCTACCTCCCAAATTTAACCACTAAAATGACAGCATTAGTGATTGACAGCAGCATATAAGTGGTAATCAGCAGGGAGTAGACCTCGCTCTGCTTGCTGCTGTTCGAGGCAAGTGCAGGCTGTATAACACTGCCAGGATCCACTGTGCTTGGGGCGGGCTCATCTTCCAAACCTAAAAATGGGAAAGGGTTGAAGATGACCTTTTACCAATTATGAGCCATGTATGATTACAAACACTTCTAATAGCTTTCA
>JARQOC010000004.1:30882580-30924160 GCA_033576535.1 Allobates femoralis | reverse complement strand
TTCTGAATAGTGATGATTAGCATTGCAGGGAGCTCGGTACTCGAAACAAGTAGGTTGGAGGCTTGGACGGGCTTGACTCATATATCAAGAATGAAGGAAGTCAATGGGAAATTCGAGCATTTTTCTCGAAGACTCTTCCAAAAAATGCTTGACTTTTCTATTGACTTCCATTCCATCACGTCAGTGCGCTGCCTGCATCATATTGAATAGTTAGAGAATATCATGGAGACTATGACCTGGGTATTCAACCTTACTAGTTGGTTAAGGGTGATTAACGGGAGGATACTTTAGACTCTTCTGATTTATTCGGTGATAACTCAATAATGGTCTCTAGGAACCATCTCTTGTCTCTACTTTACATTCAGACTTAGTGATCTTTGAACATAAAGGACCACTCTTGGATAAGAGTTTTTGAGAGTGCATTGTACAACTACACTAGTTCCATGGCTGGGTAAATAGTCTGATTGACCTTCAAGACTAGATATTGCCAGGTCTGTTGATGAGAGAGAGCCACCCCAGGGCTAGGTCCTTCCCTGGAGGGATATCTGGCTAGTCCTGTGTTTGAAACTCCTAAACGAGGCTCCACAGACTCTATTTGCATATTTGTATTTCCCAGAGGGCAATGCACCTAGGATTTCACTGTGTTGAGCGCTTTTGCCGGCTGCCCGCAGAGTTTTCTTGGGCTGGTCTCCCTGAGATCAGTGAGTGCTTTGTGATGTTGGTCTAACAGGCCTTGCTCCCACCTAGCCAGAATCCTACTCCACACTGATGAGGGGCAACACCCCGAAACAGCTGTCTGTGGATGGATACCTGGCCTTGGTATTCCCTTGTCATGTCTTTAAACTCGTAAAGAGCTGGATATTGACTGAAAGGGCCCCTTAATATGATGGTAATGGTGGTCTCCTCAAGGAGCCACCCCATGGCTAGTCCCGTGTTTGAGACTCCTAAACGAGGCTCCACGGACTCTATTTGCATGTCGATGAGAGAGAGGCCTAATGTTAGGAATGTATCATCCTGAGAATAGAACTATCTGAGATGAAACAACCTTAAAAATGCAACATGATGGTACAGAAGGATACATGGTTTTACAGATTCTATCGATAATTGAGAAACAGGATAGGTGTTCTGGTAAATAGCGCTGCTGTGTAAGAGGAATAGTTCTAAGTTAGGTGATGCTTCAAGTAGCTTATATTTATGTGTTTCAGGCTTATACTGAACCCTTTCTGAAAGCTGAACTGCATATTGAAAGACATGGGAAAAATGTCCTCAAAAGTTACTTAGAGTGTTATTGGCCAATTATTCAGGAAGGCGCCTAATCTGCAGTCTACTAGTTATGGAAGGACGTCTCATTACACAACTGTACGACCACCCCCCCATTGGTAGAGTCTGGGATATACAGTAGCTATAAATTGCACATGGTTAGAAATTTGACATGGGCTCCCTACCATGGAAAAGGACACCATAATTACAAATAGCACATTACAGGTATTGGATTTTGTATTGGATCCCCAGAAACTTCAAGTTAGGCCACATAGTAGAGTACTGGTGGCCATCACTTCAGCACTAGAAACCTTTGGGACTTGATGTCTCCTGCACGGATAATGGTTAGAGATGAGCAAACCTGAACTATAAAGTTCAGGGTTCATTTCGAACACTAAGGGTAAGTGCACACATGCCGGGTTTGTGACGGCGGCGGCTGGGCGGACCCGACAGGAAGCTCTGCAGCCGTCCACCGGCTTTCTGGTGGGTATGTGCGGCGGGTGTAGGGCGGGTGCACAGCGGGTTAGCGGCGGCGGTGTTGTGGCGGCTGGAAGCTACATGATTCTGCGCTTGCAGCCGCTGCATAACCGGCCGGTTTATTGAACATGCACATTCGTTGCTAACCCGCTGGGAACCCAGCGGTTTAGCAACAGATGAGCATGTGTAAACCGCCGGTGTGTGCACAGCTTCCATAGGTTTTAATGTTAATCCAAACGCCGGTTTGGATTAACATAAATTTACATAAAACTTATGGAAACCGACCGGCGGTTTACACAGCTAAACCGATGCTAACCCGGCATGTGTGCACATACCCTTAGTGTTGGGTGCTGAACCCCAAACACGGTCTTCTATCTCTACGTCTGGTGAGAAAGTAAGAGAGAGAATATTTTTATGAGAAAAGTTCTAGCCAACATTCACGTCAATGGGGATCTGCGTCCAGGTTCAATTTCGGGTCGGATCGGAGTCCCGAACTGGACTTCAGCCACACCTGTCAGACCCAAACTTCCATGAGTGCGCTCATCTCTAACAATGGTACTTTACCGGTGTTATATGCTGTTTGCATAAGATTAGTGCGAGCAGGATTAAGTAATGAAGAACTGAACAGAGCCTTAGTTTGAAGACGCGGAAGAAAAGACTGTCAGCACAGGCAGAAGTCATCTGTGGACTTTGTAAGCCAAGAAGGCAAATATAAACATAAAGTCATCATTCCCCCTCCGTAATCGGGTCCTATAAAACCAGATTGGATTAATAGATTATGAACACCTGAGTGATAAAGCCCGAGCTACCAGACATGTGTGAAATATTTTTATAGCTCACCGGAGATCACATCTATTTCTGAAAAAGTAAACATGATATGACTGCCCATTAATCCTGGCTCGAGTCCCGGGACGCCCAAACCTCCAAAACAATCCGAGTCTCACAGGTGTGAAAGCTTGGCCAACACTAGACGTACGGTAAATGTTATTGGAGGTTGCAGCGTAGTTACTTGGGCCCCCAGAGGAGAAGATGTTGAGGGTCCTACATCTTTACATAACCTATGCTAATAATCACAATTTCAGGGGCCAACATATCATTGGTGCAACATGTGGAGCACACGGGGTCCAAGAAGTAAGGAGACCACTTGTCCCTACAATCCCTGGAATTGTGCATGACGATGGCATTTTGGACTACAAAGGGCCCTTATCTTGTTCTTGTTAGGAGCCCTCTTCAGTCTGTTACTATTTGTGTATTTAGTCATCCCGTAACACCCCAAGTGTTACTACTCACTAAGAGCACTAAGATTCTTGGGTGTGCCGTCCTCGAAATGAGCAGTTTCATACTTGAATGGGCATGACTTGAGTACCCAAGTATAATGGAAGTCAATGGGGAACTCAAGCATTTTTTCGGAAGATCTTCCCAAATAAATGCTCAAGTTCCTTATAAACGTTCATTATAATCAGGCACCCAAGTGTCAAATTGCTCCTTACGAGTGCCAAACTCCCAAGCATCTTAGTGCTTGTTCATCACTTCTACTCCCGTTAATTGGGATGTCTTCTTCTGGACTTTCAGTGATGCTTATCAAGCACAAGCATTGGCCTCCTGGAGGTTCCTTGTCTTTTAGTAATCCAACTACTATAAAGGTAATCAACTATAGTAATGCAACTATCATATAGGTCTACAACAGTAAACCTAACCATGAGTAGGGGTAAAAAAAGGTGCAAGAGGAGTAGTATTTCTATATTTGTAAAAAATCTCTTCTTTGCATGGGGGAAATCTATCTATTCTACTGCCTGAAAGTTGGCAAGCTTTACAGATGGGTAATTGGGAAGTTCTCCAGGGTGTATAATATGGGCCTCCTTTATCACTCTTATGGTACATTTACACGCGGCAACAGGAAGATAGAAACCGGCAGGTGTCGGAGACAATTGTACCTTTTACCTTCAAAACACCTTACAGATACCTGAATTACACGCAGCCACTTCAAGGTGTTTTGAAGGTAAAAGGTACAATTGTCTCCGACACCTGCCGGTTTCTATCTTCCTGTTGCCGCGTGTAAATGTACCATTACAGGTAACTTGGCCCGGGGGTAGACTTTCGCCAAAGATATATGCACATCTAGGGAAGCCTATGCTGCTTTGGTAGCCTGAAGCGATACAGGACTACCCCCTCTACAGAAACTTTATTATGCAAAATAAGTGGAGGGCTGTAAACATCATCTGTAAAGATGTTGGACCCTCAGAATCTTCTGCTATGGTGGTCCCTTCTATTCTTGTTGGCAAAACTGGGTGCCATAGTTAAGGGCCCCCTATCTTATTTCCCTAGTTATATGCAGTAGTACAAAGATATAGACAGGAGCTATGGAGTTATTACACTGTCCGGATTGAGTATGTTTCTGGGCTCCGATACAAATCTGTCATGGAGACCCCACCTATAATGTGTCATTTTTTTAACACTAACATAAAGCAGAGCTGGAAAGCCAAAAAGCATGATAGGGTCTTCAGTGTTTAAGAATAGGGAGACAAAAGGAAGTTACGGTCACGTGATTGATTGAAGGCACAACTCCTGTAAGACATTAAAAGAAATGGCTACTGCTGATCCACGGTATGTAGATGTCAAAGAAGAGAAAAATGGACGTAGTCCACGCTACCGAAGGTCCAATGAGGAAAGAGGACAAGAAATGTAAAACATGGTTAATTGGAGTGAACACGTTTCGCAACACAACAGTTTCTTCATCAGGTGCAGAAAGCAGTGAGTTTCAAAGCGCGTTGACTCCGATGCACTGCATGTTCTTCGTTTCTCGTCCTCTGTGCCCCCATCCATTTTTCTCTCTTTAATGACCATTTTTTAATACTGGTATCTTCTGACGTAGTGCAGGGCTTTCAGAAAAAAAACATAACAGGTCCCTGATGCAGGGGTAATATTGGTAGTTCTTGACTACCAGATCAGAGTCATGCAAACCTCCTCCATCCTGATTGCATCACTTCTTATTTGTAGCCATGGTTTGATGTCATATATGCTTCACACTGTAAATGATGGCTATGTGCTGAGCCCACCAATTGGAAGAGGTGCTGCAAATGCCCAAGGGTAGGATGATGTTCAAAGGCTCCACTAGACCAGAGCCATGTGCACCTCTTCCTACTTGAAGGCATTACCGCAATCTTTTCTGATTTGTAGACCTAATGTGATGTCATGAGTGCAATGATGGTGATACCCTGAGCCTACTAACCAAATGCCAGCAGACGGGAGACGGTTGGAAGACTCTGGTCATACCGACATTGACAAATCTACATGGGCGCTGGACTGTGGATCTTCACATAGTTTTGCTCAACTGTGGAACAATCTGTGACTTTCTGTTCCCTCATGCCTCTATAGAGAGAGGGATGTTGCCGTGTGTGATGTTCGGGCCATTGACCTGCTGTCTGCGGTGTGAAATGCCGACGTTGTTAACTATGTGAGGTGGACGGGTTGGCCTTCAGGACTAATCCCTGACATTGGGAACCCAAGTATCCATCACCTCAGCGATGTCTGGGTTGGTGCTACCTAGCAATATATGCCACTATTCGTTATTATAACTCTGTGGCTTTTCCGCACCAATATCATGTAAGTGTATGACGCTCTCTGAAGGACTGGAAGGGATTAGTGTCCTCAACATATAGACACAAAAGATTACCAGAGATCATTGGTCCTGGATGTGTCTCAGGGCAGTAATCCAACACATTCCAGTGTAGGCCACAAAAGATTATCACATTAACGCCTGTCAATCCAATCAAGTGGATATTTGTTAACTGAGTGGGTAAGAAAGTGTATCCTACCGGTAACGACACCGCCTGCAACAATGGAGAAAGTTTCTCCGCGTAACTTTGGGCGAGTCACACTATCTGCAGGAGCCTGAGGCAGCAAATTACCTAAGAAAGGACTCAATGTGCCTCCTAGATACCTGTAATCAGTGTTTTCCCATAGACCTGTTACGCCAATGATTGCTGTAATTACGTACTTCGTTGGCATTTTGTGCCAACGCTTCTGTGGCCAAAGGTTTGACTTACCAATAATGGGTTATAGGATACTCAATGGGTTGTGCCCAATTTGTCAGTCAATTCACATTGGTATTTCAAGACTTTAGATTGAGGCAACAAGGACAAAAGTCACCAAGATCTGGTTTGCTAAAGGGCTTTATTACATTACTCAACAAAGAAATAGATTCTAGGCCACAATCACGGTGGAATTGGTCTAAGGAATCTCCACGTTCATCATTGTTGACCTCCAAGAGGAAGTATGGGCTTTTGATATTGGACTTCTAGGTCATGGACTCCAGAATAAATGAAGAATTGTTGAAGAACTCAAGAAATAATGACCTGTTAGTGATGGTCAGGCTAGTGAGAGAATAAGATAAAGATGCTGTTTGGGGACATGACAGATCCAGGAGTACGATAGCAGGTACCTGATCACAAATCCAAGGAGTGAGACATATAGTAATGAAGACGAGATCAGGATCACAGTCAGGAGCCAGACAGAGGATGTACCTTTATCTGCAGATGACATGGTAAGGTAAAGTTCCCCAACCAGTACAAAGGAATGCCAGGCGTTGTGGTCTCCCAATGAGCTGTGGCCTGGACTATCGGGCTACAGATAGTAGTAGGAAGCAATGCTGGATCATAGAGTGATGATTCATGTTACCGAGCAGGCTGACTTCAATGCAGCTGAGTGTGTGGCTACTAATGGAGGTTCAACCGTTAGAACCAAAGAAATCATTAAGGGTACCGTCCCCACGCCTGGCGATATAACGTGCGCGCTCACGTTTTTCTGGTCCCCCAGATCGCCGATGGCGGCATCACACGCCGCAATATAGCCCTGAAGCTAAGGCGATGTGTCGCTCCGGAAATCGCCTCACCTATAGCGGAACCAATCTTGCCTCATTCCATCGCGCTTCACACGCCGCAATCTCAAAGGCAATGTGGGCGTACATGTTCAGCGTGGCGAGGAGATAGGCGTGCCACAGTGGTTTACACCGCGCCCCATACACGCTCAATGGACAACGCAACAGCGTTACGATTGGTCAGCCTACTCTGGAAGGCTGGATAATACATGATGCCATTGAAGATGTGTGTGTGCTGAACATACAGCTCTTCAAATATGGCGCTCTGTCAACTGACAGCCAATGGGAACACAGTAGCCAACACCAATCATCACGGACAGGGTGCGAGACTACAGAAGCTTGAGGCACGCCTACGGGAAATCATAGAAAGCGCTGTTTCCATCACCATCACCCTGTCACATGCCATAACATGGAAATATCGCTTTGAGGACTGCGGCTGATTACTGAGCACTGTTCAGGAATCAGGCAACGCCCGAGGGGCGATTTATCGCCGCAAAATTCCCCCAATCACACGACACAACCGTGAGGCAATTTCACAGGGATTGTTCGGGACGACATATCGCCTTTATGATCTCCAGCGATATTGCGACGTGTGACGGTACCTTAACAGTTAATTGAAGTTTATGAGAAGTATTTCCCATAAACTGCAGAAGCAACCGTGCCAAAGGGACCAATGAAGAGGAGAGGCCCAATTGGACTCATAACACAGTCCAGTGGCAAATAAGAACCAGGTCTCACATCAACCAAACAGATAAGGAAGGTAAACAAAGGCCAGGTCCAGTAGTGGATACCGCGTAGAGGTTACAACAGTGCCTCTAGGACTATAAGAAATGCTGGGGAAATGCTGAAGCACAATACTGGTGCCTCACAAATTTTTGGTGCCCACAGTAATATAGGACATTCTCACCTCAACACTTTCATAACTGTGTCCGACCCCTAGACCCCATCGATCAGCTGTTGACCCCGCTAGTCCAGTGTACACAGTCTACTGAGCGGAAACCGTACAGCTCCATACACCGTGTAGTGGCTGTTCTCAGGTACTGTAGCTCTGCTCCTACTGAAATGATTGTGATCTAGGAATGGCCTCTACAACTGCTCCGGATTTGGGCTTCCGTTTCCATCTGGTCACCACCTCTGCAAACAGGCGATCTAGGGGCGGATATTACTGTGGTGCAGCTGGTTCAGCTGCACCAGGGCCCCGACCTGGCTAGGGGGCCCATGCAAGCCTGAAGGGGCCCCCCAAGGCCGACCCTGTAACCCGACGTCAGAGGAGAGGAGGGTCAGGCAAGGGAAGCAGAAAGCTTCCTGCTTCCTTGCCTGATCCCACCACTCCTCTCCTCTGCCCCTCCGGCTCCTAGGAACAGCGCGGCTCAGCAGGTAGGAGAGCCGCCGGCTGCCAGCACTACCTCCACCCCTCACCCCGCTCCTCAGTATACCGCGCCGCGCCAGTACCAAACTCCCCCCCGCTCCTCAACATGGCTGTGTGGTTAAGGTCCGCCCCTGAGGTGATCATTGGGGACTGTGGATCATAGAAAGGCTCATCAATATCTAAGTAATGGATAACCTCTTTAAGTCTTCTAGACACCATTATATACATATATGTTGTATCTTGGGGCCTCTAGTCCCTTTGGCTGTTATGTGGAGTCTGTGCAGTTTTGGATCGATACCTTTCTACTTCATGCTACTCTCTGTCTCTGGTTGTTATTTCTCCATGCGTTTGATAAGTGTCTCTCATCTTATCATCTATATTGACCCATTAGTGGCTTGAAGAAGACGTTTATGGCTTTATCGTTAATAAAAAATGAGTTAGACCGAAATATTCCACTGCTATAAAAAGAAATATAAATGGTGATATCGGCCGGGTGTCGGCTATTACGGAAACCTCTGACCCGAGACACTTCATGTCAAGGTGTACCATGACATTAATTATTAATTACATTATGGATTATGCTCCAAACACAACCAAAGCTTGAGCAGAGTAAGACCTCGCAAGATATGTAATAGCATGTATAGAGCATATACATTGATACAGTCGTTGGATAAAAGTATGTGCCCCATCCATATTAACCCCCAGGACCAATTTTGACCCCTTATCCTAAATGTGAGGAAAAGAGAGTGAAAGGCCGACCAGAAAAGTCCATAACTCATAACATAAAGGGATATAAACTTTATTGAAACTTTAAGTAACAGATAACAATATCAAAACAAATAGGCAATATATTATGACCTTATCGCAACGGTTCTGTATCGAGAAGGTGAAAAGTTACCTGTAGATATTTCCATGAATTTGATATATTTGATATACATGAAAAGGATCTATAGAATGTTGAGCCACACTAATATTCAGTTGCCAAAACTGAATTATCTTTCAGTCTATGGTGAAACAATTAAGATCCCAGTAGATAGGTGCACAATTATCTGTTGTAATAGGTGAACAACTGCAAGATAGATACATGTGTATAGGAGTCCCTGTGTCAAGATTCAGCTCTTCAGATTACCCTTTTTGCGTCCCTCGCCCTTATCCAAGATGAGTCGGCTACCTTGCTCCAGTCCATGTGTTCCTGCTTTCTTGCCTATATAACCCTGGTCCATCTTCCAGGCCTTTCTTGAGTATTTTGCTTGGATCTCTGGCTCCTTTGTGCATCTCAAGTTTGTGCTCATCCTCCAGCTATTCCGGTTTTGCTCTTTGCAGCTTCTGCAGTCTGATGTCCAGCTAGCTACACCTGATTCCAGGTGCCTCCTGCATCAGCTGTTCTGTGCTTTTGTGTTTCTGCTCAGCTTCTGCAGTCTGCTCACTTCACATAAGCAGAAAAACTGTAAAAGAAAATTTAGCGCACAATAGGTAGATATTTAATAAAAGATAGGGAATAAGCTCACCTGAGCTGGTTGTGAGAAGTCACAACCACTATCCACACTTATGATATCTTGTGATATCAACATCCACGATATGCAGCAGTCTCCAGGGTATAGAGATCCAGATTTCCAGGCAGCAGACAGGGGTTATTCTGTGCTCCTGTTCAAATTGGCAATGATTTTACATCTTGTGATTCTCCTAATGAAGGGGCATACAGACCCTGAAACGTGAAAAATAATAAACCACACAAAGAATTAAAACGTTGCCAATTTTTATTTGAGCAATTTGAACAGGAGTGCAGTAATTAACCCCCTTTCTGCTGCCTGTGTCGAGCCCCAGGCTCCGGGGTACTCAAGTATCAGGCCGCAAGGGTTAACGCTCCTGTTGTCACAGGGAGTGGTGGCCATGCCCTGATCCCGTGTCCTGTGGGACTATTCTTTGAAAAAGGGGTTTGATATTTACAAGAGATTATATGCAGTTTGTTGTCGTGACGCCACCTGTAGTTTCTGGTGATTTGCACCAGCGGCGACACAGTCCGCCTGAGGTAGATGGTATCGTGGCTGGATGGTATAGTCCTCCACCGGTAGGACGGGAACCTCCGGGGCAGCGTTCCTGTAAAGGAATACAAGTTCATGCAAAGAAAGCAGCTGAGTCAAAGTCACTGTTCCTCCGGTACTTTACTGGCAATTGTATTAGTTGCATACAAAAGTTACAGTGCAGTATTCCTGATGGTGTGAGGACAGGTAGCTGAAAGGGTGTCTGCAGGCAGATCTTAGGTGGTACGTTGGACCCTCGGTGTGTGCCTTCGTTCTCTATTCTCGTCTGTCTCCCTCTTGCTTTCCCCGTGGTGGTGAAGTCTGGTTCCATAACGCCAACCTGACCTCCTGTGTTCTCTCTCCTTTGCTCCTGTTGGGTTACCCTCTGCTGGCTCACCGCCGAACCATCAAGCGGTGCCTGGTACCCTCTTCTGGTCGACTCAGGAGCCCGGGATAAGTAAATCCTCCACGGGCCTCCGGATTTTCTGTGGTCCTGAAGTATCCTGCAGGTGCGGGCTCCGGTGCCCGGTAACTTTCTGCGCCTGGAAAGCTTTCCTTTCTTAACTCCTCTCTACTCCTCCGAGGCAAAAGACCAAAGACCCAACAGGCCTCCAGCCAAAGGACCTCCTTGTTTCTAGTTTGCCATTCTGCTCAAAAAGCCTTTCTTGTTCCCCCTAGAGGTGGTTTTATTCCCTCCTGGGTAACCTCCCACTGTGTAATCTAATGTGGGAGATGCTGGTTTATGGGTTCCACCTACCATCCTATGATCCACCTGCAGCTGAGTATCTGCACTTCTTTTATGGGTGCAGTACCCCACTATGAGCCTGCTTAGCGTGGCGCCACACCTGTAAATCTGGATCACTTCACATAAGCTCATTTTGCTGTAAAAGCTCCACTGTGGCTTTTCTGTTAGTTTATTTTTTTTGCAGTTGCAGTGCTCAGGGCTGTTCGGGACATTGCTTTTGTTACACAGCACTGTATCCAGTTCTGAACTTGTTCCCAGAGACCATACTGTTTCCAGGCCTTCATGGGTGTGAAATGTTACTTATAGACTGTTCTGTTATCAACCACTTCCAGTGTGAACTGTCACTAAAAGACTATTCCATTTGACATCACTGAATGAAGTTTTATTAGCACGATTTATGAACTGTGCTTGTGTATGCTATGTGTGTTAATTCAGACTTTTACCTTTATACCTTGTCTCAGTCATGTATTTGCCCATTTGCCCCCACACCATTACTTTTCTGAGATATCCATATTAGTTGTTACACCAGAGAGTGTGGCGTCATCTGCCTTGTCTTGGTCTGGCTCCTATTGCAGAACCTCCTTGGTACTCTGCACCTCTCAACGTTGTATTACGTATGTTAGAAATGGCAGGTCATGGCAGGGGTCTGGAGGTTATAGATTAGTGTGAAGGGCTGCATATTGTACACTGGATGCAATGGTGGCCAGATTTTAAAAACCAATGAGGGTGAGGGGCCGGATGTTATACACTGAGGGCAACAGGTATGGTTGTTATATATTGGGGAACAATAGGGCTGAATGTTATACACGTGGACAACAGGCTAAATTTTACATATAAGGGGATAAGGGGGACAAACATATACCGAGAGCAATGGGATGGATGTTATACACCAGTGAACAATGAGGCCGATGTTATACACCGAGGTCAAAAAGGCCGGCAGGGGATGGCTGGCACAGGGGGCAGATGCCCCCCAGGCCAATGGTCAAGCAGCAGTTTTGGGTCACCCAGCCATCTGTCATGTTGGTCTGGGAGACCGCTCTACCCCTGAAGCTCACTGCTCATGGGCCACTGTTGTGTGCTTTGGCCCCAGGCCAAATTTGCAAGCCAGCCCTGAAGGCCGGATATTATATACTGGGGGAAAATGGGTCCAGATGTTATACACCAAGGAATAATGGGGTTAATTCTTACATACTGAGGACAAGGAACCAGATGTTATAGTTTGAGGGCAATGAGATCAGTTATATAAACCGGGAAATGAGACAGAACGAGAAACCGGTATTCAATTATTAGCTCGGAAGCCCCAACGTTTCTCCATGTAGTGTATGAGTACAAGGGGTCCTTGTTGGCCTATGCCAGAGTAGGGGACGTTTGGGTGAAACACTTTATGGTCCTTCAGTCCTTCACAGTGTGAACTACCGAAAATATAACGCTATCATATACATGTTCCCCGTGATACGTGACCCTTCAACATGAAGTGTTTCCGGGAGGTAAATCCTATTACACAGCTCTGGCAGCAATGTTAGATAAAGGTGAGAAGGAGGTAGATAAGTTTCCAGCTCATTACATCTGAAGTTTCCAGGGCTGTAAGTGGAGAGGTTTTCAATGAAACCATTAATCAGAATAATTGCAGCTTAATCCTTTTTTTAAAGCACATCACGTCCCTGTGAGAGCAGCACCTGTGCCAACACTGCTGTATCATACCATGTACCAAGCTTTGCACTGGCATAATACCATGACATACAATGGACTCAGTGGCTGTGGAGATTTATGTGACCATTACTGCTCCTTCTGAAGATATCAGCTAATTTTTACTATGTGGCGTTGGCTCTCTTACACATATATGATTGGGTTTTGTTTGGGCAATGCGTGCCCTCTCATTCCATACTTGTTTGGAGGGAGTTATAGGACCTATTCTTATTAGTACATTGGGTGTTTATTGGCAAAATTGAGTGCCACCATTTAGTTTGACCTGATATTTGGCAAAACGTTTGTGGTTTAGGCATCGGCCATATTGGTGGGATCCTTCTTTCTACTAACCCTGACTTCAGATGATTGTTGCATGGTTCCTGGTGACAACAATGTATGCTTCTCCTGGTGATCATTCCACCATTTATCATTCAACTTGGGAGGGACTCAACCTTATTTGGCTATCCATGGAAATGGGTGGTATTTTCTTCCAGTTGTGTAATGGATCAAACATTCCCAGTGCAGAACCTGCCTGACCATGAGTTAATCCTTCCAAGAGTTTCTTGACTGGAAGCCACCTTCTCCACGAGCGCCAAAGTAATTGTCTTAATAGTTCCTACTTGCTTCCTGCACTGAGTCCATTCCTTCTTCTACATTACAGATCATTTAATTATTGACTGTGCCGTAACTTGGATTGGCCAGGTCTTTGGCAAGAATACTGACTCTACTAGATGAAATTCTCCCTAATTATACACTCTTGGCAAAGGAGCAAGGCGCTTCCATCAGTGGATCAAGTCCAACCAACAAGGTCACTTTCATTGTCTTACTTATCTGTGGACTGTGACTTTTCAGGCACTTGCTTTGATTTATAATTTTAGTCATCATTTAGCTCCAGCTATGAATGCTAGTTAGTATTTTATTCCGATACTGCAACTCCAACCCTCTCAGGATGGCATAGTTCAAGACTAAACTGATGTAATAACTACTGTAGTGTGGATATCTCAGGAATCTAATAGCGTAGGGCAAAGACAAGGCAGAGACAAAGGCTTGAGTTCAATTTTATAATATCACATGTGAAAGCAGTTCATAAACACAGTTCACACACTGCAGGGCTGAATATGGAAATAGTCTTTAAGGCACTTCACTCAATACAGAGCCAAAGGCGGAAATAGACTTTAAGTGTAGTTCACACATTGCAGAGCCGATAATGGAAAACGTCTTAAAGCAAACACAGTCCTGGATATTAATACAGTGCGGTGCAGCTATACTAAAGTCCAGAAACAGTCAAGAGTTCCGCACTAGCAATAATAACAAAGAGACTAAGTAGTAGCAGCAGAGCATTTTAGCATAGCAGAGGTTACATGTAGGAGATCAAACTGAGGGTGCTTGTAGCAGGAATTATCCTTACAGAGCACAGACTGGAACTGAGAAGCAAGCTGAAAACAGGTGAGGCCAGCTGAGCAGAAGACTGCAGAGTAATTGGAAGAACCGACCCAGAGTAGCTGGAGAAGGAGCAAACTGAGATGATGCACAGAGAAACCAGAGATGGGGCAAAATACTCAAGGAAGGACTGGAAGTAGGACTGGAGTTTAAATAAACACGAACACAGGAACACATTTACAGAACAAAGTAGCAGACATCATCTTGGATAAGGGCGAGGGGACATAGAAGTTAACCATGAAAAGCCAGACACCTGAATTGTGGTCAAGGTTCTTCATGGGTGACTCAAACCTACAGCCTCCTTGGCCAGGAACCACTCTTTCCGTGACTTTCATAGCAGCAGAACAAGTTTAGGACAATTAGGAACCATTGTAAAATACCAATGATAAGGCAAAAACTAGAACTTGTATTACGTAGTGTGAAACTAGTGTTTGGTGAATGCTCTTGTTTTTCAGAGTTTGATAGTTTCAACATCATTAGATTTAATAGATTTTACAAAATCTGGAACCAATAATCTCAGCCGTAAATAGGACAATAGACAACGTGGCAGAAGGTCTCTATGATAACGATGTATAGGTAAACGGAAAGTCTAAACATGGAATATGCAATTACGCAACCAGACTGCTGACCTTACATAAAGATTGTACTGAACTCATCCGTGATGTACTCTGTAATCTGTCAAGTAGATAGATGACTATTTATGACCATGACATAAACTATTAATATGATTATCCCACAGCTGAAGTGCTAAAATGGTTTAATAGACTGTAGAGGTAGAATGATTGGACCTGTGGAGTGTCACATTCAGACCTCAGCACCTATGGAGTTTCTACAGTACCTGTTGAACAACCCATAGAGACAATAGCACCTACTGGGTGTCCTATCCAGACCTCAGAACATGGGGAGTGCCCTTCCCAGACATTATTACCCTAAGAGATTTACATCCAGACCTCAGCACCTAGGGAGTGTCCTCAGTATCTAACAAATATCCCAGAGAGATAAAAGCACCTATAGAGTATTCCATCAAGATCTAAGTACAGAGGGAGTGTTCCACCCAGACCTCATAAATTATAGAGTGCCCCATCCACACCTTAACACCTAAGAAGTTTCCAATTGCATATGCAGTACCTATTTCAAGATCCATCCTCACCTCAAAACCTTTAGTGGGCCCCATCCAGACTGATGTACCTAGGGAGTGTCCCATTGAGACCTCAGTACCTAAAAAGTACACCTCCAAACTTCACGGCCTATAGTATGTTGCATCCAAACCCAAATACCTATAGAGAGTCCATGTAGACTTGAACCCCTAAAGGTACGTTTACACGCCGCTACCGAAGGTTAGAAACTACCGGGTGTCGGAGACAATTGTACCTTTTACCTTCAAAACACAGCGAGGTTGTGGCGTGTAATTCAGGTAGCACCGTCCTGTCTCTTTGGATACCTGTCTTTCAGCCGTGCTGAAAAACAAGCAGGTATAAACCCTATGGTAGCGGCGTGCAATCGGGGCACAGGTACGGTATTTGAGTTACCTGGGGCATGCTTGAGCGTCATGTATACCACGCCCCATCAGCTATCATTGGTGGGGACTTCTGTGTACCCATTGGCTGTCCCTGCACAGGGCGGCATATTTAACGATATGACCAGTCACACTACACATTTGCTATAGCGTCATGTATTAGCCAGCCTCCCTGCACTGGCTGGCCAATCATGATGTTATTGCATTGTCCAAACACCGTACGAGCGTCTCGTAATACACAACTCTGTCACGCCTATGTAGTTACGGCGCACAAGATGTATGCCCAGATTCCCTTATGGTAGCGGCGTGTAAATCAGGGAAGGTGCTCTACAGAAGGTAACCTGTGGCACCCGTCGGTGCTTCCAGGGATCGAAAAAAACTACTGTGGAGCACCTTGTAGCGGCGTGTAATTGCGGTATCAGGTACCGTTAGGAACCATTGAAAACGCGCGTGTGCACGTGCGACACCCGGTGGTTTCTAACCTTCGGTAGCGGCGTGTAAAGGTACCTTAAGGGGTTTCCAACTGAGACCTCAGTACCTATATTGTGTCCCATCCACATCTAAGTACCTACAAAGTGTCCCATCCAGACCTCATTACCTATGGAGTGCCCCATCCTCACCACAAAACCTATAGTGTGTCCCATCCAGACTGAAGTTCTTAGGGAGTGTCCAATTGAGACCTCAGCACCTATATTGTGTCCCATCCACATCTAAGTACCTATAAAGTGTCCCATCCAGTCTCAGTATCAATAGAGTGGCCTGTGCACACATCAAAACATAAAGTGTATTCCATCCAGATCGAAGCACTTAGGTATTGTCGCATCAACACCTCAGTACCTATAGGTCCCATCCACACCCCAAAGCCTTTAATAATACATCCCATCCAGACTGAAGTACCTATAGAGTGTTTTATGCAGACCTCAACACCTAGGGAGTTTCCAATCCAGACCTCCCTATCTATAGAGTCCACAGTACCTATAGAGTGTACCTTTCAAATATAAGTACATATGGAGTGTCTTATCCAGACCTCATTACCTATAGAGTGTCCTGACCTTAGTATATTGCCAGTGTCCAGGTGTCTACAGTGCCTAGAGAGTTTCCATCCACACCTCAAAACCTATAGAATGTTCCATCCACACATAAAAACTTATAAAGTGCCCCACACACACCTCAAATCCTTTAGAGTGTCCCATCCAGACCTCAGTATGTACAGAGTGACCCATTGACACTTCAAAACCTACAGTGTCCCATGCAGGCCTCAGTAACTATAGAGTGTCTGGAGACCAACTTAAGGAGCGTCCCATCCAGACTTCAGTACCCAACAAGTTTTCCATCCACATATTATAACGTAGTTCGATAGAGTCATACACCTCAGCCCATATTGAGTGTCCACAATACCTACAGAACATCCCATACAGACCTCACCAGCACCTACAGAGTGTTCCAGCCAGACCATAGTATCTACGAGGTGTCCCATTAAGACAACGATACGTATAAAGTATTCCAGCCAGGCCCCAGCATGTATGGAGTGTCCCATTCATATGGCATACACTGGCATCTACTTATATAATCGGGAGTTGGGAATTCGGGCACTGTAGCCGAATCCCAAGCTCCTTTGCGCGACTGCGAGCGATGACGCACAGCGTCATCGCGAGCCGCAGCCGCACTACTGTTTACACAAAAAAACAAAAAACATATGCTCACCCCCCCCCCGAGCCCCCGCTGTCTTCCGCCGTATTCCTGCAGTGTCCCGGTGGCTCCCGCAGGCTCCCGCTGTCTGCACAAGTCTTCTACTGCAGTTCAGGACCTCTGGTGATGTCACAGTCACGTGACACCAGCTTACTCCATGCTAACCTGGTGTCACGTGACTCTGACATCACCACAGGTCCTGAACTGCAGTAGCAGACCTGTGCAGACACCGGCAGCCTGCGGGAGCCACCGGGACACTGCAGGAAGACGGCAACAGATGGCGGGGGCTCGGGGAGAGGTGAGCATACCCTGTCCCCTGTCTCCACACTCTGTATACCCTGTATACCCTGTCTCCACACTCTGTATACCCTGTATACCCTGTCTCCACACTCTGTATACCCTGTATACCCTGTCTCCACACTCTGTATACCCTGTTTACCCTGTCTCCACACTCTGTATACCCTGTATACCCTGTCTCCACACTCTGTATACCCGGTATATACCCTGTCTCCACACTCTGTATACCCTGTATACCCTGTCTCCACACTCTGTATACCCGGTATACCCTGTCTCCACACTCTGTATACCCTGTATACCCTGTCTCCACACTCTGTATACCCTGTATACCCTGTCTCCACACTCTGTATACCCTGTATACCCTGTCTCCACACTCTGTATACCCTGTATACCCTGTCTCCACACTCTGTATACCCTGTATACCCTGTCTCCACACTCTGTATACCCGGTATATACCCTGTCTCCACACTCTGTATACCCTGTATACCCTGTCTCCACACTCTGTATACCCTGTATACCCTGTCTCCACACTCTGTATACCCTGTATACCCTGTCTCCACACTCTGTATACCCTGTATACCCTGTCTCCACACTCTGTATACCCTGTATACCCTGTCTCCACACTCTGTATACCCTGTATACCCTGTCTCCCACACTCTGTATAACCCTGTATACCCTGTCTTCACACTCTGTATACCATGTATACCCTGTCTCCACACTCTGTATACCCTGTATACCCTGTCCTCCACACTCTGTATACCCTGCATACCCTGCCTCCACACTCTGTATACCCTGTATACCCTGTCTCCACACTCTGTATACCCTGTCTCCACACTCTGTATACCCTGTATACCCTGTCTCCACACTCTGTATACCCTGGATACCCTGTCTCCACACTCTGTATACCCTGTATACCCTGTCCCCACACTCTGTATACCCTGTCCCTACACTCTGTATACCCTGTCCCTACACTCTGTATACCCTGTCCCTACACTCTGTATACCCTGTCCTACACTCTGTGTCCCCTGTCCCTACACTCTGTGTCCCCTGTCCCTACACTCTGTGTCCCCTGTCTCTACACTCTGTGTCCCCTGTCTCTACACTCTGTGTCCCCTGTCTCTACACTCTGTCCCCTGTCTCTATACTCTCTGTAATGCGTGTATACTGTGTCTATACTGTGTGTATAATATGTGTAATCTCTGCATACTGACTGTCTATACAATGTCTCATGTATGTATATACTGTGTGCTTCTCTCCTCACCCCTCCACCACAGACACCCATCTCTCCTCACCCCTCCACCACTGAGCCGCATCTCTCCTCACCCCTCCACCACAGAGCCGCCTCGATACTCTGCTACCCACAGAGCTGCCTCGATACTCTGCTACCCACAGAGCCGCCTCGATACTCTGCTACCCACAGAGCAGCCACTATACTCTGCTACCCACAGAGCCGTCACTATACTCTGCTACCCACACAGCCGCCTGTATACTCTGCTACCCACAGAGCCGCCTCGATACTCTGCTACCCACAGAGCCGCCTCGATACTCTGCTACCCACAGAGCCGCCTCGATACTCTGCTACCCACAGGGCCGCCTCGATACTCTGCTACCCACAGAGCCGCCTCGATACTCTGCTACCCACTGACCCGCCTGTATACACACAATTCATTTCACCGCGCTCCCGATGCAATTGCATCGGGCCTTTTTACTAGTACTTCTATAAACTTCAGTCTAAGGTATACATTGAGACTATTTCAGATTTGTACCTTAATGCAGTGTGAGTAGACACCTTCCACTCAACCCATAGGTCCTTTGGCTGGGAACCATTCTTTCCAAGAGCTCCATAGTGGAGGCAGACTTTCTTTCAATATCACCCCCCACACACACACACCCAAAAGTCATGTTTAAGACAATCTCACTGTTTTGTAAAATTCTTTTATAAAGGCGATATCAACAAGTCAGACTGTTCATACATACATCTTACCAATGGTCACTGCCAGGACCAGAGTTACACTACTGGGCTTAAGTGCTATCCATATGAACATATAAACGGTGGAAAAGGGAAGTTTTGAGGAGTTTTAGGCATTTAGCGAGATCCTTGAACTTAGACACACTTTATACATGGTAACATAGTAACATGGTATTTAAGGTTGAAGGAAGAGTTTAAGTCCATCTAGTTCACCCCATAGCCTAACATGTTGATCCAGAGGAAGGCAAAAAAAACCCATGTGGCAACACTAAGCTCCACATTGGGGAAAAAATTCCTTCCTGACTCCAGATATGGCAATCAGACTAATTCCCTGGATCAACGCCCTATCAAAGAATCTAGTATGTATAACTGGTAATATTATAGTTTTCAAGAAAGGCATCCAGGCCCTTCTTAAATGTTAGTAGTGACTCCCTCATTACAACATCATGTGGCAGAGAGTTCCATAATCTCACTGCTCTTACAGTAAAGAATCCGCGTCTGTGATTATGATTAAACCTTCTTTCCTCCAGACGTAGAGGACGCCCCCTTGTCCCCGTCTCTGGAGAGGACGCCCCCTTGTCCCCGTCTCTGGAGAGGACGCCCCCTTGTCCCCGTCTCTGTAGAGGACGCCCCCTTGTCCCCGTCTCTGTAGAGGACGCCCCCTTGTCCCCGTCTCTGTAGAGGATGCCCCCTTGTCCCTCTCTGTAGAGGATGCTCCCTTGTCCCAGTCTCAGGCCTAAGAGTAAAGAGATCATTAGAAAGGTCTCTGTACTGTCCCCTCATATATTTATACATTATTATAAGATCACCCCTAAGCCTTCGTTTTTCCAAGCTAAATAACCCCTAGTTTAATAACCTGTCTTGGTATTGCAGACCCTTCAGTCCTCTAATAACCTGTCTTGGTATTGCAGACCCCCCCGTCCTCTAATAACCTGTCTTGGTATTGCAGACCCCTCAGTCCTCTAATAACCTGTCTTGGTATTGCAGACCCCTCAGTCCTCTAATAACCTGTCTTGGTTTTGCCGACCCCCCAGTCCTCTAATAACCTGTCTTGGTATAGCAGACCCCTCAGTCCTCTAATAACCTGTCTTGGTATTGCAGACCCCTCAGTCCTCTAATAACCTGTCTTGGTATTGTAGACCCCTCAGTCCTCTAATAACCTGTCTTGGTATTGCAGACCCCTCAGTCCTCTAATAACCTGTCTTGGTATAGCAGACCCATCAGTGCTCTAATAACCTGTCTTGGTATTGCAGACCCCTCAGTCCTCTAATAACCTGTCTTGGTATTGCAGACCCCTCAGTCCTCTAATAACCTGTCTTGGTATTGCAGACCCCTCAGTCCTCTAATAACCTGTCTTGGTATTGCAGACCCCTCAGTCCTCTAATGACCCGTCTTGGTATTGCAGACCCCTCAGTCCTCTAATAACCTGTCTTGGTATTGCAGACCCCTCAGTCCTCTAATAACCTTGGTCGCTCTTCTCTGCACCCGCTCTAGTTCAGCTATGTCTTTCTTATACACCGGAGACCAGAATTGTACACAGTATTCTAAGTGTGGTCGCACTAGTGACTTGTATAGAGGTAAAATTATGTTCTCCTCATGAGCATCTATGCCTCTTTTAATGCATCCCATTATTTTATTTGCCTTTGCAGCAGCTGCCTGACACTGGCCACTAAATGTGAGTTTGTCATCTACCCATACACCCAGGTCTTTTTCAGTGATAGTTTTGCCCAGTGTTTTACAATTAAGCACATGATTATACCTTTTGTTTCCTCTGCCAAAGTGCATGACCTTACATTTATCCCCATTAAAGCGCATTTGCCATTCATCAGCCCAAGCTTCTAGTTTACATAAATCCTCCAGTAATATAAAATTGTCCTCCTCTGTATTGATTACCCTGCAGAGTTTAGTGTCATCTGCAAATATTGAGATTCTACTCTGTATGGCCCTTACAAGGTCATTAATTAATATGTTAAAAAGAAGCAAGCCCAATACTGACCCCTGTGGTACCCCACTGTTAACTGTGACCCATTCTGAGTGTGTTCCATTAATGACCACCCTTTGTTTCCTATCACTGAGCCAGTTCTTAACCCATTTACATATATTTTACCCATTCCCATTGCTCTCATTTTATGTATCAACCTTTTGTGTGGCACCGTATCAAAAGCTTTTGAAAAGTCCATATACACCACATCCACTGCATTTCTTTGGTCCAGTCCAGAACTTACTTCTTCATAGAAGCTTATCAGATTAGTTTGACAGGAACGGTCCCTCATAAATCGATGTTGATATTGGTTCATGAGGTTATTTTTCTTCAGATACTCTAGTATAGCATCTCTTAAGGCCCAGTTACACACACAGATAATTGTGCAGAGATTGTTCGCAGATCTCTGGTTGCAGTGAAATCATGGACACATTGTTATATTTGTATACAGCCACAAAATGCAACAATGTGACCATGATTTCACTGCAACCAGAGATCTGTGAACAATGTCTGCACAATTATCTGTGTGTGTAACTGGGCCTTAAGAAAACCTTCTAGGATTTTACCCACAGTAGAGGTTAAGCTTACTGACCTATAATTTCCAAGTTCAGTTTTTGTTCCCTTTTTGAATATTGGCACCACATTTGCTATATGCCAGTCCTGTGGTACAGACCCTGTTATTATGGAATCTTTAAAGATTAAAAATAATGGTCTGTCTATGACACTACTTAATTCCTGCAGCACTCTGGGGTGTATCCCATCCAGGCTCGGGAATTTGTCAACTTTAGTGATTTTTAGACAATGCCGTACTTCCTACTGGGTTAAGCAGGTGATATTTAATTGAGAGTTTTTGTTATCACTGATCATATTGTCTGTCATGGTATTTTCTTGTGTAAATACTGTTGAAAAAAAGTCATTTAGCATATTGGCTTTTTCCTCATCCTCATCCACCATTTCACCCAGATTATTTTTAAAGGGGCCAACACCATCATTTTTTAGTTTCTTACTATTTATGTAGTTAAAAAATATTTTGGGATTCTTTTTACTTTCTTTGGCAATGAGTCTCTCTGTCTCAATCTTTGCTGCCTTGATTTGCTTTTTACAGATGTTATTTAATTTTCTGTATTTAACGCTGCATCACTACCTACTTGCGTTAATTCCCTAAATGCTTTCTTTTTGTCACTTATTGCGCCCCTTACAGCCTTATTTAGCCATAGTGGTTTCCTCCTATTTCTAGAATGTCTATTCCCATAGGGTATATATTGTGCACAGGTCTTATTCAGGATGCTAATAAACATCTCCCACTTGCTTTGTGTTCTTTTATGTCTCAGTACATCGTCCCAGAACATCTCTCAAATTTGCCTTACTGAAGTTTAGTGTCCTTGTAGCCCCTCTACTACATGTCTTAGTAAAGGATACTTGAAAGCTTATTAAGTTATGATCACTATTACCCAAGTGACCTCCAACCCGTATATTTGATATGCGGTCCGGCCTGTTAGTTAATATTAGGTCCAGCAGTGCCCCCCTTCTTATTGGGTCCTGAACCAGTTGTGAAAGGTAATTGTCTCTCATAGTTGTCAAAAACCTATTACCTTTGCTGGAACTGCAGGTTTCTGTTCCCCAATGTATTTCAGGGTAATTGAAGTCCCCCATAATAATGACTTCTCCCTGAGTCGCTGCTTCATCTATAGAAGGAACAAAAATTATAGAAGGAACTTTATAGAAGTTATTTATAAGTTATATAATTTTATAGAAAATTATAGAAGGAACAAAAATTACTTGGAACTAAGTTATAGTCCCAGAACCTCTTCGATATTCATCTATGCACTTAGTAACTTCTCTGAGAGAAGCTCTTTGATTAATCTCCTCTTTATGAGATCTTTTAGAACAGTGTTCCCCAACTCTAGTCCTCAAGGCCAACAAACAATACATGCTTTCAGGATTTCCTTAGCTTCCACTGTCAAATGCTAAGGAAATCCTGAAAACATGCACGGTTGGTGGGCCTGGAGGACTAGAGTTGGGGAACACTGTTCTTGAATATGACCTCCAAAAGGTGGAATGGGATCTGTGAAAGGCGATCTTGGAGAATCCATAGCTGGCACCATGGGGCTCATTTACGACCAAAATCTAAATCACTATTGGAGGTATCTTAGCGTATGGCATTTCTGTGGCACAATCTGGCATCTTTCAATGCTTTCCCAAGGATTTGGGAAAAAGCTGAAGGACATGAAATGACCATGATCTGACCTTCAATTCATTGACAGTTAGGATTTGCTGAAAAGAGTTTACCCACTATGAGTTGTGGATAGGTGATGCATTGTTATGGTGGGGCCAAAGTTATGAATTACTTTTAATGATCGCCATGGAATTTACTTTGATCCTGGAAGAGAAATGGGCTTTGTGACATTGTCCAATGCCTCATGGTTAGTGATGTGAGCACTACCCTGCTCGGGTGCTCAGTACTCGAAACGACCAGTTGGACACTTGTACTGAGTATAATGGAAGCCAATAAAGATCTTCCGGAAAAATGCTCAAGTTTCCCATTGACTCCCATTATACTTGGTACTGGAGTCAAGCCCGTCTCCTCGATTCGATTACTGAGCACCCAAGCATAGTAGTGCTCACTCATCATTACACATGGTCAAAAGGCTTGGCTTATAAACCTGATTCCTGGAATAACCCTTTTCATTAACCTCATGATCATGTAGGCGCATTGAAAAAAGTGGATGCTACTTAAAGAACTTCTTGAAACTTTTGCTTACTTTATCTATGGAGTCAAAGCTAGTAATTAGGCCAAGAGACAAATGGAGTCAAAGCCAGTAATGTCAATGTGGCATGTGTGAACTATAGATGTTGCAGAATACAGACTGTGAAGCTCATACATTCATCCATAGGGCGGCATTGTGGCTCAGTGGTTAGCACTGCAGTCTTGGAGTTTGGTGTCCTGGTTCCAAATCCCACCAAGCACTAAATCAAGGAGTTTGTATGTTCTCCCTGTGTTCTTGTGGGTTTCCTCCAGGCACTCCAAAGACTGATGGATGTTTAGATTGTGAACCCTAATGGGGACAGTTGAAATATTGTAAAGGCTATGAATATTATTATTATTATTATATATCATCTCGTGCCACTTATTGATAAAATCTAGAGTTTCTGCTCCTCTGGAGGTTGACCACCTCCTGGTTGACCACCACCCTCCTGTCCTTAACTTTTACATAAGGTGATGCTGGAGATTCTTGTGAGAAGTGAGAAAGATCTGCTGAAGGTTCTTCTGAGGTCCACCAGCCTAGGCGGTTACACTTGCGATATCTGAGTCCGATTTCAATGAAAATTTCACTGTCGATCGTTGGAGCCGATATCGTTCCTGCGTTGTACGGGTGAACGTCCAATACGATGCGAAACGATGTCAATGCGATATCGGGGATTGAAGAGCGTGTGTGTGACAGCCCAACTACATGTACGGCTACGTCACCCATTCACCCATGTTAAATGTCGTTCCTGGGTGGGGGGCGTAGACATCGCACGGACGTTGTACTTCCGATATAGCAACGTGTAAACCTTCGATGCGATGCGGAGAAATGTGCACTAACATGCGCGCCCCGCGCCATGAATTGCGATACCGCAACGATATTGAAAACGTGAAACCCGCATTAAGACATTTCTGAAGGACATTGTATCCCCCGTGATGAGACACATAATGGAGAATTTCTGATGGAGTCACTGAGAATCCTTCTCTTTGTTTTCACAGGTTACTTGCAGGCTTCCAGGGCTCTGATAATCTCCTCCCTGGTGTTCGGTCTGTTGGCATGCCTGTTGGGGATGCTCGGGCTTCAGTGCACCAAGGTTGCGGAAGGTAACATATCACTGAAGGGCAAGATGGCTACAGTATCTGGAGCGCTCTCTGTATTTTCAGGTGAGATAAGATGGGCTTTCATGTATTAAATATAAACTTTAGAGTCTAAAATTATTAGAAAGAGAAAACTGTTCGAAAGAAAACCTTGTTTTACGTTTTAGATTTATCAGAGACGACATTGGTGGAGTATCGGACCATCACTGGTTTCCAGATTTGAGCGTCTCTTTATACAAAAGTTGATTACTCTATAACTTTTAAGACAAGGTTCTCATCTTGAAGCTTTCTCGCAGAGTCTGCTGCTCTGTTGTCTGATAAAATATAAGTTCAATGATGGAAACTTGATGGAACCCAGTAGAGTTGATGGTGTTGGTTGGGTGTCACTGACTTCCATCATGTGAAGAATCCGGCACTGACGTTAACTTGATGTCCTGCTCTTAGAGGAGTATCAAAACTCTTATTATGGACTTTACTTAGTGGAAAAGAAACTTAGTCCAGGATCGAGGATTAAAGTAATAACATAACGGATATCTACACACATGGTCAAAAATGTTGGTATCCCTCGTTTAATGAAAGAAAAACCCACATTGGTCACAGAAATAACTTGTATCTGACAAAAGTAATAATTGAAAAAGTTAAACTCGTGAAATTGGCCTGGACAGAGATGATGGCTCCCCTGAAAATAATGTGACAAAGGGGACATGTTAAATCAAGGAGTGTCCACTAATTATCATCACAGGGGTCTTCAATCTTATAATCAGTCAGTGGCCTGTATATAGGGCTACAGATATCACTGTGCTGTATATAGAGCTACAGATACTCACTGTGCTGTATATAGGGCTACAGATACTCACTGTGCTGTATATAGGGCTACAGATACTCACTGTGCTGTATATAGGGCTACAGATACTCACTGTGCTGTATATAGGCTACAGATACTCACTGTGCTGTATATAGGGCTACAGATAGTCACTGTGCTGTATATAGGGCTACAGATAGTCACTGTGCTGTATATAGGGCTACAGATACTCACTGTGCTGTATATAGGGCTACAGAACTCACTGTGCTGTATATAGATCTACAGATACTCACTGTGCTGTATATAGATCTACAGACATCACTGTGCTGTATATAGGCTACAGATACTCACTGTGCTGTATATAGAGCTACAGATACTCACTGTGCTGTATATAGGGCTACAGATAGTCACTGTGCTGTATATAATGCTACAGATACTCACTGTGCTGTATATAGATCTACAGATACTCACTGTGCTGTATATAGAGTCTACAGATACTCACTGTACTGTATATAGATCTACAGATACTCACTGTGCTGTATATAGATCTACAGATACTCACTGTGCTGTATATAGAGCTACAGATACTCACTGCTGAATAGGCTATATAGTCATGTGCGATAATAGCTACAGATGCACTGTGCTGTATATAGGGCTACAGATACTCACTGTGCTGTATATAGGCTACAGATACTCACTGTGCTGTATATAGGGCTACAGATACTCACTGTGCTGTATATAGGCTACAGATACTCACTGTGCTGTATATAGGGCTACAGATACTCACTGTGCTGTATATAGGGCTACAGATACTCACTGTGCTGTATATAGAGCTACAGATACTCACTGTGCTGTATATAGGGCTACAGATACTCATGTTGCTGTATATAGGGCTACAGATATCACTGTGCTGTATATAGGTCTACAGATATCACTGTGCTGTATATAGGCTACAGATACTCACTGTGCTGTATATAGAGGCTACAGATAGTCACTGTGCTGTATATAGGCTACAGATAGTCACTGTGCTGTATATAGGGCTACAGATAGTCACTGTGCTGTATATAGAGCTACAGATACTCACTGTCTGTATATAGGGCTACAGATACTCACTGTGCTGTATATAGAGCTACAGATACTCACTGTGCTGTATATAGGGCTACAGATACTCACTGTGCTGTATAAGGGCTACAGTAGCTCACTGTGCTGTATATAGGCTACAGATACTCACTGTGCTGTATATAGAGCTACAGATACTCACTGTGCTGTATATAGAGCTACAGATATCACTGTGCTGAATATAGGGATACAGATACTCACTGTGCTGTATATAGGAGCTACAGATAGTCACTGTGCTGTATATAGGCTACAGATACTCACTGTGCTGTATATAGGGCTACAGATATCACTGTGCTGTATATAGAGCTACAGATACTCACTGTGCTGTATATAGGGCTACAGATATCACGTCGTATATAGGCTACAATACTCACGTACTGTAATAGGGCTACAGATAGTCACTGTGCTGTATATAGAGCTACAGACACTCACTGTGCTGTATATAGGCTACAGATACTCACTGTGCTGTATATAGGCTACAGATAGTCACTGTGCTGTATATAGGGGCTACAGATACTCACTGTGCTGTATATAGGGCTACAGATATCACTGTCTGTATATAGGCTACAGAATCACTGTGCTGTATATAGGACTACAGATACTCACTGTACTGTATATAGGGCTATAGATAGTCACTGTGCTGTATATAGAGCTACAGATAGTCACTGTGCTGTATATAGGGCTACAGACACTCACTGTGCTGTATATAGAGCTACAATACGTCACTGTGCTGTATATAGAGCTACAGATACTCATGTGCTGTATATAGGCTACAGATACTCACTGTGCTGTATAAGGGCTACAGACAGTCACTGTGCTGTATATAGGGCTACAGATATCACTGTGCTGAATATAGGGCTAAGAACTCACTGTGCTGTATATAGGGCTACAGATACTCACTGTGCTGTATATAGGGCTACAGATACTCACTGTGCTGTATATAGGGCTACAGATACTCACTGTGCTGTATATAGACTACAGATACTCATGTGCTGTATATAGAGGCTACAGATACTCACTGTGCTGTATATAGGGCTACAGATACTCACTGTACTGTATATAGGGCTACAACAGATCACTGTGCTGTATATAGGGCCAATACAGGGTATACTACAGTACCTGGTATATAGAGCTACAGATCATCACTGTGCTGTATATAGGGCTACAGTATCACTGTGCTGTATATAGGGCTACAGATACTCACTGTGCTGTATATAGGCTACAGATACTCACTGTGCTGTATATAGGGCTACAGACACTCACTGTGCTGTATATAGGGCTACAGATATCACTGTACTGTATATAGGGCTACAGATCATCACTGTGCTGTTTATAGGGCTACAGATATCACTGTGCTGATATAGGGCTACAGATCACTCACTGTGCTGTATATAGGGCTACAGATAGTCACTGTGCTGTATATAGGGCTACAGATACTCACTGTGCTGTATATAGGCTACAGATACTCACTGTAGCTGTATATAGGGCTACAGATACTCACTGTGCTGTTATAGGGCTACAGATACTCACTGTGCTGTATATAGGGCTACAGACACTCACTGTGCTGTATATAGGGCTACAGGTACTCACTGTGCTGTATATAGGCTACAGACACTCACTGTGCTGTATATAGGGCTACAGATATCACTCTGCTGTATATAGGGCTACAGATACTCACTCTGCTGTTATATAGGGCTACAGATACTCACTATGAGTTTGGTGACATGGTGTGTACCACACTCAATCATGGACCAGAGGAAGCCAAGAAAGAGTTGTCTCATGAGATTAGAAAGAAAATTATAGACAAGCATGTTAAAGGTAAAGGTTATAAGACCATTCCAAGCACCTGATGTTCCGTGACTACAGTTCACATATTATTCAGAAATTAAGATCCATGGACTGTAGCTCAACCTCCCTGGACGTGCCCAAGAAGAAAATTGATGACAAATCAAAGAGACGGATAATACGAATGGTGACAAAAGAGCCACCACCTGTTGTTGTTTGAGCCAAAGTGGACTTCATGGGAAACAACCAAGGAGGACACAATTGTTGAAAAAAAAATCCAGACTTGAATTTGCCAAACTACATGTTGACAAGCCACAAAGCTTCTGTGAGAATGTCCTATGGACAGATGAGACAAGGCAAATCAGCTGTATGTTCACAGACGAAAAAATTAAGCCTATCAAGAAAAGAACATTGTTCCTACTGTGAAACATGGAGGAGGCTCTGTTATGTTCTGGGCTGTCGTGTTGCATCTGGCACAGGGTGTTTGAATCTGTGCAGGGTACAATGAAATCTCAAGACTATCAAGGGATTCTAGAGAGAAATATGCTTCCCAGTGTCAGAAAGCTTGGTCTCAGTCGCAGGTCATAGGTCTTGCAACAGGATAATGACCCAAAACACACAGCTAAAAACACCCAAGAATGGCTAAGAGGAAAACACTGGATTGTTGTAAAGTGGCTTCTATGAGCCCTGACCTATTGAGCATCTTTGGAAAGAGCAGAAACATAGAAAAGGCGACCTTCAAACACCAGACAAGTAGAGCAGTTTGCTCCGGAGGAGTGGGCCAAAATCCCTGTGGATGGTGCAGAAGTCCCAGTGACAGTTACATGAATTGTGTGATTGCAGTGATTGCCTCAAACGGTTGTGCCTCAAAATATTAAGTGAAGGGGCATCATTTCTGTCCATTTTTATTAAAAAATTCTGTGGCAGCAGGAAAGCAATGTCTGGCTTTCATTTCTTCATTTTCATACATCTGTAATTTATTATTACTTTTGTCAGATTCAAGGTATTTCTGTGACCATTGTGGGTTTTTCTTTCATTGAACGATGAGTACCAACAATTTTGACCTTGTGTGTATCAGAAAGTCAATGATGTTCAGACCACCCTGCATAGCAGCTTTCCAACCCTAAAGATTCATACTACAATATTTAATTTTTTTAATTATTTACACCAGGTATTTGCGCTGGCATTTCCGTCTCATGGTACGCCTTCAACATCACCCAAGATTTCTTCAACCCCTTGTACCCAGGAACCAAGTAAGTACTCATTACCAATTGCCTCCAACACCTTCCCGTTACTAATGCTTCTCCACCAAAGCTCCACTCGTGGCTTAGGTCTTCATGGTGGGATTTTCTTGAGGTTCCCAGTTGTGCTTAAGTCCCAACTATGTCATTGGCAGGAACGTCTTGACATGTATCCATTAGTGAGTTGGCGAGTTCGCCCATAAGGTGGACTACGTACAAGACAATTCACCAACCGTTCCTTTATGCTCCTTTTTTGGGTGAACTCATGGTCCTCTATTGAACCCGTTTCCATCTCTTTTCATATAGATATGAGATCGGTCCTGCTCTTTATCTCGGTTGGTCGGGGGCCCTCCTGGATGTTGTCGGAGGAGGATTAATGTGCTGTTCATACAAACAAGTGACCAAAGCAAAACAGTAAGTACCAGGGTAGTCCCGTCAGCTAAGAAGGAGACACATGCAACCCAGTGTACCAAGGGCTGGAAGTACCCTAATGTTAGGGAAGCAGTGAGACCCCTCTATGTAGACGCGAAGGTCAGTGGTGTTATTTTCCACTGATCTTTAGAAAGACTGCCAGGGGCCAGGGCTCATGCCACCAGGGCCGCACCATCCATTAGACAGTGTGAGCCCTGTCATTCAGGAGGCAAGAGGCAGGGGAGCGGCAGTGCAGAAGGGGGCGGCGCCTCATGCACACAGCCTCCCCCTGTCATGGCGCCGGCCGCTCACCCCACTCACCTCAGGTAAGCGGCGACCCGCCGGAGGAGCAGTGTAGAAGGGGCGGCAGCGCTGGGCTCCACCAGCACCCCCCCCCCGGTAATCACTGCCGCGGCTCAGGCGGCAGTGGCGACCCGCCGGAGGAGCAATGTAGAAGGGGCGGCAGCGCTGGGCTCCACCAGCACCCCCCCCCCCCCCCCCCGGTAATCAGGCGGCAGTGGGGCTTGGTGCACCCCTGCATGCCACTAAACACCCAGACTCAATTTCTGTAGGCAGAACACTACTCAAACAACCCAGGGGTGAGGGTTCCATGCTCCAGTAAGGTTTTATTGGGTCACCAACAGTCAACAGCACATAGTAAATTCCTAGCACCAGATGGTGCAAATGACAGACCCCCACCCTTAAATGGCTCAATGGGATCAAAAACCTCTGCAACTTCAGGGGATCCAGGACCAACAACCCAAGCCAGCAGCACCCCGCTTTTGATGGTCACCCACTGAGAGGAGGTAGGAAACTAACTGAGCACAGGGTGGTATAGGGCTGGGTGACTGGATTGTCCCAACATGGACTATCCTAATGAATGTGTGGTCTTAGTGTTGGGTGGCAGAACAGTTCTGTAATCCACCAGCTGGAAATATGATCCCTAGACTGACTCCCTGTAGAATCACACCACAGACAGGAGCATATCCCTTATTATATACCTCAGCTCCCATTTTAGGGCATTGTGCCCCACAGGATTGGTTGAGATGGCTGTTCTCTCATAGGTGCCTAATTGAACCCAACTGCACAATTGTCCTCTGAATGATAATAATAATAATTTTATTTATATAGCGCCAACATATTACGCAGCGCTTTACAATTCAGAGGGGACATGTACAGACAATATGAGACAATACAGCATAATATAAAATTAAAAACCCATGAGGAGTGATGATCCTGATCACAAGCTACAATCTATGAGAAAATAGGGGAGGCACAATAGGTAAATGGTAAAAACATCATATATGGTCCAGCCATCAATACAATAAATAGGGGATTCACATAACGCTGTATGAACCGATCACCAGCCGAGATCTGTACAAGGGCATATAAAGTGCTATTTAGTGAATGGAGGGTGCAGACAGATGACACAAGAGGCCAGATTTGGAAAGGGGCAGAATGGGAAACGTGAGACAAGTGAGGTGAGGTGTTAGGCTAGTCTAAAGAGATGTGTTTTTAACACTCGCTTAAAGCTATGGATATTTAGAATTAAATGAATTGTTCTTGGTAATCCGTTCCAGAGAATTGGTGCAGCGCGTGAGAAGTCTTGGAGACAGGAGTGAGAGGTTCGAATTGTAGCTGATGTAGTCTTAAGTCAATTGCGGAATGGAGGAGCGGTAGCGATAGAAAATAGGGGGGGCGAATAGATTAAGACAGAGATGAGGAGAGTGTAGACTGGTGGAGAGGTTTCTCGGTGCAGCACTGTGGAGAGGATGGGTGAATAGAGTGTAGGGCGAGCAGACAGAGATGAGGGAAGGAGATGGGGTGTAGGGCGGTGCAGCACTGTGGAGAGGATGGGTAGTGATAGAGATGAGGAGAGATGTAGGCGGGCAGAACTGGGAGGATGGGTAGGTGATAGATAGAGATAGGGAGAGATGTAGGTGGTGCAGAACTGCGGAGAGGATGGGTAGGTGATAGACAGAGATGAGAGAGGAGATGTAGGGCAGTGCAGAACTGTGAGAGGATGGGTAGGTGATAGACAGAGATGAGGGAGGGAGATGTAGGGCAGGTTGCAGAACTGTGGAGAGGATGGGTAGGTATGATAGGAGAACATGCAGAGGGAGGGAGGGAGTATAGCAGAGGGCGTGCAGAACTTGTGGAGGGACTTTGGTGGGTGAGAGATGAATTTTATATTGTACTCTGTAGCGGATGGGCAGCCAGTGCAATGACTGCCCAGGATAGAGGCATCAGTGAAGGGCTGTAGAGGAATATGATCCGGGACTGCTGCATTGCAGGATGGATTGGAGAGGAGAGAGTTTAGTATGAGGGAGACCGATTAGTAGAGAATTGCAGTAATCCAGGTGAGAGTGAATAAGGGCGACAATCAAAGTTTTTTGCAGAATCAAATGATGCAGTGTAAGGCCAGGGTCACACATGCCAATACGCTTTTTTAAGCCCTTAGAAAAACGGATCCATTTAAGTGCCAATAGTGTACCCTAAGGTCCTGGACTTTTTTTGGATTTAGTCGTTTTTTCTCCCAGAGGGCCCCATGTTATAAAGACGCCACACACACACACATGCGTTAACGCATATGCATTTTTGAACTTTGAAAAAAAAAATGGCTAAAAAGATCCCACAAACAGATCTAAGCCAAAAACGGATATTATGTGTGGCCCTGGCCTAATACACCACACGGTGCTGATGTAAGCAGCAGCCGTTGCACAAATTAGCAATGAAAACAGGACACAGGCAGTTCACATGAAACAAATCTCATGTCCCTTGACTTGCAGAACAAAGTAATATAGTGTAGGAATAGTATGTATGGCATAATTAATAATAGTTCCCTAGTCTGAGATCCTGTAGACTCACACTGGTGAGAGGAGCCTCATCTCCCATTTCAGGGCATTGTGCCCCACAGGTTTGGTGGGAGATGGCTGTCCTCTCATTGGTGGCTAGTTGAATCCGACTGCACAACTGTTCTCTTAATGATGCCGTCTAGTACACCGCAGGGGGCTGATGCAATCTGCAGGAATTGCACAAGTAGCAGGCGAAAGGGGGCACAGGACAGTCTCACATGAAACAATGATGCATGTCTTTTTGGAAAGTATAGTATGCGATAATTAATAATAGTTCACCCCTGCACAAGCGGCCAGATGATGAGCTCGTCACACCCTTCATGAGCAGCACCTATGGCAGCTGTGCCTCGCTCACATATATGTGTATCAGCAACCCCAAAGCTGGTCATTTGCATTTCACGATGGAGTATTAGTATGGTATTTTATAAGAGTTCTATTGTATGTCTCCACAGAAAATACACTTATAACTACCGCCAAGCGACTATCCAATCTTCGGCTAAGGCTGCCCCTCAAGCTGCCCTTCCTCGATACGAATCCAGTAACAGTATTTCAAAATATGGGAAGAACGCATACGTATAGGTCCAGAGACTAAAGACTGTTCAAGGCGCATTGGATCGTCCCCAACGTGAAGTCCGTTTCCCATCCGTCGCCTATGGTCCGTCTGCATTTTCAGCTGTCAAACTTTTAAGCATCGCGGCTTTTATGGCATCTTCCGAGATGGACAAGTTGATCTGTTGGTGCCAAAAAAGTTCTCTGGTGGCCTAGAACACCACAATACTGCGGGGCGGAGAGACGTCCTTCCTCTGAGCTGCGTAACTCCCCACAAGTAAAGCCTTTACATGAAATCTACAATCTTATTTTTTACTGTTTTTGAAAATTTTGTAAAAATTTGGACAATCCCCGCAACCGTCTGCGATGATTTCACGTAATTTTTTTTCTATCTTAAGGATTTACAAAATCACTTTGAACACTTGAATTAGCCATTGATTTTTGATTTGAGGGTGATTTAGGAGAGTTACGAAAGCTGCCTTCGAGGTTTGAGAATGGACAACCGGTGGATCGTGGTCCTGGGTCTCGCACTCGGGAACGATAACTTAACTCTATGGACAAGGCCACCGCAACCTCGAAGACTTTCTCAATGTCTGTGAACTTTACAGCCGTCCAATTGGTTGATTTGTCTTGCCGTGATTCTTTTTGTTAGTTTTATATTTTTATATACTCGACGGTCATCAATGGTTAATATAGTTCCAGTCGTTATGTTTTTCTTCATTTTCGGTCTTCAGAATGGCTAGAGATGTCCCATTTTACACTGGTAACGATGGGATTTTGGTAGACGAACTTCACCGGTTAACATCTTCCATTGGGCAACCACTTGTCTTCTTCTGCCTCTAGTGACCATCCCCGACCACCTGAATACCACCCTGCTGACTCAAACACCCTTTGATGGTCATCAATGATTAATACACTTCCAAACGCTAGCTTTTTTTGATTTTGGTCTTCAAGATGACTAGAATGGTGGGATTGTGGTAGCTGGACCTTACCGGTCAGCATCTTCCATTGGGCAACCACTTGTCTTCTTCTGCTTGTGATGACCATCCCGGACCACCTGAACACCACCTGCTGACTAAAACGCCTTTTGATGGTCATCAAAGGTTAATATATTTGCAATCTTTAGGTTTTTTTCTTGATTTTGGTCCTCGGAATGACTAAAATTGTCCCGTGGTGCCCAGGTAATGGTGGGATTTTTCCATTAGGCAACCACTTGTCGTCTTCTTTGGCCTCTGATGACCATCCCGGACCATCTCAACAACACCTTCTGACTCAAATGCTCGTTGATGGTCATCAATGGTTAATACAGTTCCAAACTCTGTTTTTCTTAATTTTGGTCTTTGGGATGACTAGCAATGTCCGATTTAGTACAGGTAATGGTGGGATTTTGGTAGGTGGACTTCACCGGTTAACATCTTCCATTAGGCAACCACTTGTCGTCTTCTTCGGCCTCTGATGACCATCCCTGACCATCTCAACAACACCTTCTGACTCAAATGCTCGTTGATGGCCATCAATGGTTAATACAGTTCCAGACTCTATGTTTTTCTTAATTTTGGTCTTTGAGATGACTGGCAATGTCCCATTTAGCACAGGTAATGATGGGATTTTGGTAGACCGACTTTATTGGTCAACATCTTCCATTGGGCAACTACTTGACTTCTTCTGCCTCTGATGACCATCCCGGACCATCTGAACACCACCCGCTGACTCAAACACCCTGACCTTCCATTGACTGCGAGATTTATTTGTCATTTCCCCCACGTCATCATCATTTATGGCAAACGTCCTATACGTACTTGGTGATTTCAAGAAAATCAGTCTACACTAATGAAGGGGAATTCATAAAAGGAAGATTTACCACTTTGGGCTCCATTTTTCCAACCTACAGGATAATTATCCTAGAAGGGTAAACACTACAGTTTGTCAACGCGATTTGGGCACCTAGTATGATATATGTTTAATGCTCCTTCATGTTGATTCTTTTGACTCCATAAAAGACAAATCAGTAAAAAGTGTTTTCACACCTCACAAGTAAACTGAAAGGGACTGCCACTGTTTTCCTGGACAAGATCAATACAGAGGTCCCCTTTCTGATTAACAACCACATCAAAGTTCAAGTCAACTTTGATGAGGTCATAGATCAGCAAAGAGTCCAGAAAAAGATTTATGAACTCCCAATCGGATCAAGTTCAATGATAGAATCTCATTTAACACTGATCGATAGACAGTGCAACATAGAGGCTAGAGGAGTCGGACGGTCCAAAACTTTTACCAAAACTCAATCGCAAAAATTTAGGACCTGCAATTTATGAAACGTTTTTCAAGTCATTGCCATTAAAACCAGTGATTTGAGGAGGTGTTGTTGTTTTATCCTTTTGTATCATTGCTGCCACTAGTGGCCAATAAGCAGTACTGCAAGTGTGAAAATAGTCTAAGACCACATCAAAGCTCACCTCAAGTTTGATGTGGTCCTAAATCAGCCCAGAGGAGCCCAGAAAAAAGCAGATACAAGAATTAGAAACTCCCCATCAGATCGAGCTCGCTGACAGATTATCATGATCGATAGGCAGTTCGACATAGAGGCTAGAGGAGTCAAAAGGTCCAAAAATTATACCAAAACTCAACTGTTAAAGTTTAAAGTTAAGAGAATAGTTACAATGAAGGGCCTGCAATATCTGAAACCTTTTACAAAGTAATTTGCGTTAAAACCAGTGATTGGAGGAGGTGTGGTTGCTTTAGAATCTTTTGTATCTTTGCTGCCACTAGTGGTCAATAAGCAGTACTGCAAGGGTGAAAATAGTCCTCCCAAATAATAATGGTGTTAAAACAGAGGTTCACATTCTGATTTAAGACCACATCAAAGTTCACCTCTACTTTGATGTGGTCATCAATCAGCACAGAGGAGCTGAGAAAAAGGCCAATTATAGAATTATGAATTCTCCATCGGATCGGACTCACTAACAGATTTACTGATCGGATGATGGTGCAACATAGAGGCTAGAGGAGTCAAATGGTCTAAAATTATACCAAAACTCAATGCAAAAATTAATAAAAGGTTTTTTAAAATCATTGCCATTACTATCAGAGATTTGGAGGAGGTGTTGTTGTTGTTTTAGAATATTTTTTATCTTTGCTGCCCCTAGTGGCCAATAAGCAGTACTGCGAGGGTGAATATAGTCCTCCAAAATAATTAATGGTGTTATATAAAGTTGTAACAATAATAAGATATGACATACACATTTTCAATTGTGTGTTTGCCCCCTCTAGAGTCATTCTTTATCTATTTTTAGGGTTATCATATCATTAAGCTTATACAAAATGTCTATAAATTTCCATGGCAAGTCAGGCCAGATGATAAAGTGTCAGGTCCCGATAATGCTTCTTTAAATCAAAGCAATATATCTGGTATTATACCAGATATATTCCATCTTTTGGGAAATAGTTATATTTTTGTCCACCAGGGGGCAGTATTATAGTAATTATATTGTCCACTAGGGTCAGTATATTAGTATTTATATTCTTGTCCTCTAGGGGGCAGTAATATAGTAGTTATATTACTGTCCACTAGAGGGCAGTATTATAATAGTCATATTACTGTACACATCATTTATATATTTGTCCACTAGAAGGGAGCATTATAATAGTTATATTATTTCCGCTATGGGGGCAGTATTATAGAATTTATATTCTTGTCCACTATGGGGCAGCATTATAATAGTTATATTAATATCCACTAGGGGGGCAGTATTATATCATTTATATTCTTGTCCACTAGGGGGCAGAATTGTAATAGTTATATTCTTGCCACTAGGGGGCAGAATTGTAATAGTTATTTTACTGTCCCCTAGGAGACAGTATTATATAATTTATATAACTGTCCACTATGAGGTAGTATTTTAGAAATTATATTCTTGTCCACTAGGGGGCAGCATTGTAATAGATATCTTACTGTCAACTAGAGGCAGTATTATATTAGTTATATCCTTGTCCACTAGGGGGCCAAATTGTAATAGTTATTTTACTGTCGACTAGGGGGCAGGATTATAGAAATTATATAGTTGTCCACTGGGGGGCAGTATTATATCACTTATATTCTTGTCCACTAGGGGGCAGAATTGTAATAGTTATTTTACTGTCCACTAGGATGCAGTATTATAATAGTTATATTACTGTCCACTAGGTGGCAGCATTATAATAGTTATATTATTGTCCACTAGGGGCAGTATATTAGTTTTATACCCAAATATTTCAAATTTGAGAAGAACACAATCCGACACTCCATTCAAATGAACATTACACAGTCTGATATCATTGATAGATTATTGGGCCATTGATAACACCCAGGGTGGAGCTACTACACCTTTGGGCGGAGTTACGGCGTTCAGGGTAACTGCTTCAATATTACGTTTTTGTAAAAGTAAATCAGTGACTTTGTCCCAGTAGTTTTGTGTTCTGGGCTCAGACTCAGACATTTTACATTGTAATAAATGTATGAAATAAATCTGTACATTTCTGACTAATTGAATGTAATTTGTAATAAAAATATTTTGTATATATGAGCGGAGTGTGATGTCACTTATCTCTTCTTCTCCGGGTGATATTTCCTAGGGTAGATCATCAATGTGATGGATTCACGGCTGCACTGCTCAGTATTACTGTGTATTGACCTCCTTGTAGCTGCATTTAATTACATGTTGTATCTCACCGTGAAGTTGTATTCATAGCCACATTGCACGATGCTGCTGTATTGTGCCCTCCATACATAACTGGATTCACAGCTACCCTGCTTAGTACTTCTATATAATTTCCTACATGCTGCTGCTTTTTAGTAAGTGTTTTATCTCATATTGAAGCTGTGTTAAAAGCCACACAGTACAGTGCTGTCCTCTACCCTCCATAACTGGATTGGATTCACAGTTACTTTGCTTAGTACTGCTATATAATTATATATATATATATATATATATATATATATATATGTATATATATATATATTGCTTGTTCTTTAAGTGTTTTATTTCATCTTGAATCTCCAATACAGTGCTGCTGTATTATACCCTCCATAACTGGATTCACAGCTACTCTGCTTAGCACTGCTATAATAATTTCCTTGTTCAGTAAGTGTTTTATCTCATCTTGAATCTCATCTCTACTCATAGATAGCACAGTGCTGCTCTATTATACCCTCCATAACTGGATTCACAGCTACTCTGCTTAGTAATGCTATATAACTTCATATATGCTGCTGCTTTTTAGTTCACTATATGGCTGAACAATATTGGTGCTTCACCACAGCTAATACAAATCAAAAATACCAAAAGTAACCCAATATCAGGCAGTAAAGGTGTACAGGTGAATATGCCCACACTGTAAATTAGGCAGAAAAAATATGCTTATTAGTAACTGTTAGCTCATCCTGAAGCTGTGTTCCTAGCTACATAGCACAGTGCTGTAGTATGATGCCCTCTTTGCTTCAGCTCCCTTCTAACAAGTATTTTATCTCACTCTAGAGTTGGAATCACAGCTACACTGCTCAGAACTGCTGTATAATGTCCTCCAGTTTGTTGCTTTCTAGTAAGTATTTTAGCCTCCCTCAATATTGTATTAAAAACTACACTACTCAGCAGTGACATAAGTTATGAAGCTCATGGGCCCCGATGTGAATGCTCCAAATGGGCCCTCAATTTATTAGCATTAGTCTTTTTCAATAGACCAGAAGGACTTTTGGGGTCCCCTAGGCTCCAGGGCTCAGGTACGATTTCAGCCCCTGCATTTGTTGCAGTTACGCCCCTGCTACTCAGTATTGCTGCACCTTGTCCTCCATGCAGCTGCTTTCTAGTGTGTTATCTCACTCTAGAGTAGGATTCACAGTGACACTGCACAGTAGAGATGAGCGAACCTTTGATGTTCAGTTTGGTTCGCCTATACTATTAACAAGCTTCAGTGCCGCTGCCACCCCGCCTCCAGACCCGCTCATTAACCTCATACATATTCACTTCTCTCCCCCACCCTACCAGTGATTGGTTAAAGTCAGACTTTGCCCCGCCCTCTCTGTCGGCGTCTGTTATCGATTGCCAGGATGGCAAGTAAACTGGCATCGGAGTACTGTAAAAATAAAATAATGTAAAAATTGGCGTGGGTGGCCCCAATTGTTACACCAGCCAAGATAAAGCATTAGTATTCTCACCCTGGGGAGACACATAGGTATACCCCCAAGCCCCACCTTCCCCGCAGGATAAGAATAGCAGTTCGTAGTTGTTCTAGATTTACAGCATTCATTACGTGGCGGGGTCACTGGCCTGGTACGCAGGTTACTAGCCTATGACCTAAAATCGGTAAATGTTCCCCAGCATGTTATGTGTTGCGGAGTTGTGTGGTTTTAGGGGAAATTGGGGATAATATTGTTTGTAGATATAAATAACACACAGGCGCTCAACAGGGTAAAAAAGGAGTTTTTAGGATATCTACTCACATAATTGCCTTATGTTATCCGCCATCCACTTCCGTCGGGATGTCTACGAATGCCAGAATCCATCGCGCCGACCGGAAGTACGCCGGACACCATCTTGGGACACCCAAGCGATGGGTCTCCTAATATGCCGCTGACGCACTCCTGGCCGACACACCCAACACCCCCGCTGTACCTAATGTGCCCCCAGGGCCGTGGGGTACTCAGAACCGAGCTTTGCTACTTGTGGGGGAGTCACAGTAGTCGAGATCCGGCTCCGTGATCCTGGGCATCAGTATAAAAGTTCAGAGGTGGTGGACATGGTGCCACCCATGGTGTTCGGCTTGCAGCTAAGGAGATATCGCTCCCCACGGGTGGAGTGGCTTCCCAGGGCAACCAGTAAAGTCTATGGCGATGGTAGGCCGTTGGGGTGCAGGACTGAGGACGTGGAATAACGGACAGACACACAGTTGTAGTCTCCTTTTCCTTTACTGGCGATAGCAGGTCCAGACCAGGTACTGTCCACAGGAGATGTTAGGAATCCGGGTGGCCTGGAAGCAAGTTGAGGATCTCCTCCCTCGGTAAGCTCTGAGGCCTCCCTGCTGCGTGTCTCTGTGCTGGTCCTGGCAGCCTGTAGCTGAGCTGAGACCCTCTCTTTCTCTCTGCTGGTAAGTCTTTCACCTTTTTCCTCTGGCAACTGGCCCTGAGGTCTCTGGTGCTGCTGAGTCTCCAGGTGCTGCAGCCGGGAGACTTGGAATCTCCCATCCTTCGGATTCCGCTGCTAGCGCTCCATACTGGGGTGAACCGTTCGGCTGGCTCCACTCCCCAGGCCTGCTTCACTCCTTCCTCAGACCCTCTCCTACGGGTCCCTCACGCTTGCTAGTCTCTGTCCTGGGATGAGCATTACACTGCTCCAGTCCAGAGGACGACTTCACAGCCCTCCTAGGAGCTGAACTGACTAATGACTCACCCAGGGCAGGGTACTCAGATCTCAGGCTCAGTCTGGAGGTCACGGGTGGCTGCCTGAGGCTGTGGCCCTGGTGGTCAATGATTAAGGGGGGATTATTTACAAGGCTTATGTACAAGTTTGTCATGACGCCACCTGCAGTACCTGGTGAGATGCCACCAGCGCCGCTACAGTCCTCCGGAGGTCGGTGGTATTGCGGCAATGATGGTGTAGTCCTCCGCAGGCAGGAC